>PVLC010002159.1:7869-40420 GCA_004027655.1 Graphiurus murinus | reverse complement strand
TTGTAAATTTAAAAAGTTGTAGACTTAAAATCACCTATAAGAAATATAAGATTCTGCACACAATCAATTTTTAGCACTGAGGTGTTTTCTATGTCCTTGGCTCTGTGCTAAGTGCCTTATATGGACTAATGCACAGATGAGTAACAGATATGCTGACTTGTTAATGACCATGCAGCTAACACATGCTAGAAATAGGATTTGAACTAAGGAATTTGGTTTTCAAAGACTGCGCCTAATTCGTGCACTATTCTAAGCTTTTATATAAACAGTTGGCTAGGTTTAGGCATAGAAGTATGTACTCAATCATTGCAGTTTTACATTGTTAAATTTTCCTTCCTTTCTCCTTCTCTTGAACTTTTCCTCCCTTCTTCTTTCTTTCTTTTCTTGGTAAGTTGCTGAGGCTGGCCTCGAACCTGCAATCCTCATATCTCAGCCTCCCAAGTACTGGGGTGAGGGCTAACACAGCTGATTTAAATTATTGACTTTTAGTTAGGAAATGCTTGTAATCACATATTAGCTATTGTATACGGTCAATGTATGAAATGTAGGTCAAATGGTGTTAGTATGTAAAGGCAGTAGCTTATCACCTTTTTAAAAAATAGAAGTATAGTAAAACAAAAAGTAACAACAAATTTCAGGAATCTAGGAGCTGCAGGGCCAGCACAGGAGCAGAAAACTGGTTTAAATGGGGGAGGGGAGGCGGTTAATGGTAGCATTGTGATCAGAATCTTGCCCCATTGACCAGTCCATGGAGGCTTAATGGATAGAGCTGGGGAGATAGCTGTCTTTTGAACACTCTCAAACGATCCTTTTCTTTCTATCTCTGCTGTCACAGCTTCTTCCTGTGCTTTGTTATTTATTACTGTGATTAGGTCAAAGTCTCTTTGCTGAGCTCCTTTCTCTCGTTTTCTACATCTCCATTTATTAATTCACCAATCCATTCTCCACACTGATGCTAGAATATGTTCCGTAGCATTCAAATCTGCTTCTCTCATTTTTATTTGAAATTCCTGAATTGCTTCTCATTGCCTTCAGGATAAAACTCAAAATTCCTTAGTCTGGCATACAAGGCCTTTCATGTTGGTAGCTATAATATGTAACTTACAAACTCATATGTACAGAAATTCAGATGTACGGAAATGTAACTTACTTTATTTCAATAACTTAATTTGATTTTCCAACTCTTGAAACTCAGTCCACATTATGACAGACAACTTAATCTACACATTTTCAGGTTTCTCTGCCATATTCATCCATTTTTCAGTCAACATAGGTTGGAAAGTAAATCACAGTCATGATGTCTCCTGTATGTCCTTTCCCGCTGACCACATCCCTCAGGGGGATATTAGAACAGAAACAAGAGTATGGTGAAGGACAGTTTGAGTGTTGCTATGATGTGATGGCTTTGGGCTGTCTTCCCTAAGAAGATAGCCACTCTCATCTTGGGTCCCTTGAACTGGTGGACAAATCTCCTTTAATCCTTACTGGAAACTATATCCCTCACAATATGCTGTGGAGTGCCTTTATTTTGGCTGTAGTGATGTTTAGAAACTGCCAGAGTATCTTCTTCTACTAATATCTTTATTTTACTCACTGGGAAATTCAATATTTCTGTCACACAATCTGGAGACTTTTTCAGGGCTGTCCCTTGTCATCATGGACTCCTCACCTTCCTCCGGTTACATTCTACCGTGCCCAGTGTCAAGGTGCCTATTGGTGAGGTAGAAAGGGAAGCAGAGAAAACTGTACTCCCTGTATTGAGAGTTTGCCAAACCTCAAAATAATTCTATCATGTTTCTGCATGGCACCAGGGCATCTCAGACTGGGACAAAGTTCCTACAGTTCATCTAACTCCCCTCCTTGTCTCCAAATCTGCCCTGTTCTCAACTCGGAGGACTTTCCTGCTCTTAGTAGGTGGGTTAGAAAAGTCTCTTTCAGTGTGATGACATATTCCGTCAAACATATTGTTTTATGCCCTTATCATAATTATTTGAGTTTGGAAGCTGAAAATGTGGTGCAGTTATTCTCTGGATTCAGCTTAACAGTTCCTTTCTGAGTGACCTGTTCTTCACTCTTATGCGGGAGATGCTGCTCAGATGGCTGAGAAGAACTGGAGAGAACCCCTAAATTCATATTCCAAAGCATTATTTTGCCACACTTTCACTTCTTGCTTACTTTGTCTAGATCTTTTCCCTTTATCCATCTTGCAACACACATGTGCACACCCTCTCACACACACGTATTAAAGACATCTGGCTGCCAGTAATCTTTTAATAGTGTGTGAAAGGATCATCATGCATTCTATAAAATCTGTCTTCTCTGACTGCTCACCCCACAACTACCCAAGTTTGGTAAGCTTTCATACAGTTTGAGTTTATCTTCACCATAATACTCAAATGCATTAACATAATTTATTTGTTATTTTTCTCAGCAGAATGAATTCTTTGGTTTTAAGAACTCTTGCCTCAGATCTGTGTAATGTCATACACCCATGCCCCTACATTTAGTTCATTTACTGGCATTCACTAGTTGTTTATATACATTAACTGGGTGAATGAACAAATGATGAGTCAATTAGAACCTAAGTAATTCAGAAAAATGTAGGGCAATGGGTTTCAGACAAGTGAGATGATTTTAAAGGGTTGTCAGAATGTACCAAATATTGGAATTTAAATGTTACATTATTTTAAGTACATCAAGTGGAATGTAAACACCAGAGTGATCTTATATCTTCCTGTCAATTTAAACATTACAAAAGCAAGTGGAGTGATTCTTTCTTTTTTTCCTTGAACTTACATTTCAATTTTAGTTCCACCACAGAGGTTGAACCTAATGTAATTTTCTTTTATGTTTATAGGTTTTGATGGATCATCCATTATTTTATCCATGCATCAAAATATGTAGACTGAGCCAGGTATGGTGGCACACATTTGTAGTCTCAGTACTTGGAAAACTGAGGCAGGATGATCATTGGTTCCTGGCCAGCCTCAGCTATTTAGTGAGGCCCTCAGGAACTTAGTGAGACTGTTTCAAAATAAAAAAAGAATAAAAAAATAGGGCTGGGGATGTAGCTTGGAAACAGAATGTCCCTGGGTTAAATCCCCAGTACCACACACACACACACACACACGCAATATCTATCTATCTACACACATATATGTATATATATGTAGACAAAAAATTTAATTGTTTCTATGAACTTTCTGTGATTGTTAACCTTGTTTTCTTAAAGCTCTTATTTATATTATTATAACCATTATTAGTAGTATGCATTGATGAAACATAATATATAAGAAATTTTGGTAAGAAACGTAATATGTAAATTTTGAAAAAAAAAACCCATAAAACATGAATTGAGAATGTCTCTCAATGAAAATGACTGGGACATGCTTTATGATGCCCCTATTCAGGGAGCTGCAAATTATTACTTTGCTTTGCACTACAGAAGTTTCTGCATCAAGGTAAGCCAGAAGACTATACTTTTTATTATAAGTATGGAAAAACATGATCAAAAAGGGGAAATGGGGAAGATTTTGAGAGTAAGCACTCTTTCAAGCAGATAAGTTTTAATAAGTAGGAATCATAGAAATCTTTAGAGGTGGACTGTGTTTTCTTTTAAATAATGTTATGTTAAGTTAGGATTAGACTTCTCTGAAGATATTTTAAATAAGTTAATGAATCAAAGGGAATATTTGATATCAGTACATAGATTGCATACCAATAGATAATCAATCACTCACTATATAATAGCACTTTTTTCTCTTGAATAAGACATTTTCAGATTGCTTACAGTTATTTTTTGCTCAGTTTCCTTGTAAAAACCATAGTAGGTACACTTGAATCTAAGAACTTAAAACCTCAGAATTATTGGATCTTAATAAAGTACTTTAAGTTATATGTAAAATTAAGGTGTTTCAAATTATATATATGTATATGATGCATATAGGATAGATTTTTCATTTGAATTTTTTAAATAGCTGAAACTAGCTTCTACTTTCATGATTTTATGTGTATATTTGTTTCCACTATAACTATTTATATATAGATCTATAAATATATCTATATCTATATATCACTGAAATACTGGGTTGACTATTAAGTATATGAATATAAAAATAAAATATTATGATGATTTATGCACATATGGTATTGTACTTATAAAATATTTGCTTATGGTTGGAGTATGGCTCAGTGGTAGAACACTTATTTAGGATGTGGGAAACCCAGTGTTTGATCCCTAGCTCCCTCCCAAAGGAAACACAAAACATTGTTTATTCCTGTTACAATTATTTTTTTAAATTTCAGTCTTAGATTAGTGCATTCTACATATTACTTCAGCTTTTTCATTCCCCTTACCTAACTCATCCCACTCAAGTCAGTTCTCAGGATTTGTTTTTTACTTAACCTTGACTCTTGTGGTAAAATGCCTAAGATAACACACACACACACACACACACACACACACACACACACACACACAAACCACTCATAGTGAAGATGACTTGTGAGCAGAATGAAGGGACTTTAGATTATCTAAGCATCACTGTCCTGGCTGCTGATTTCTAGATACTTTCTCCTATATGTTGCAGATAGACCTTTACATCTATATATGAAGAGCTGTGCTCTTGCCAATAATCATATGATGATTTAGAGTCAGGAACAAAAGATTCATAAATAACTAAGCCATAGCAAATTATTAATTAATGTGTTATCATGCTGCAATTTTTCTGAGAAGATAATGTACAATGTCACAGTGAGAATGGCGGGAGGGGGACTTTCCAAGAGAATATAGAGGTTAGGGGTGATGATGGTTGCTAATCTTTCAGTCAGGTGTTTGCTCTGTTCTTCCTGGGCTCAAAACTAACCATCTTCTCCTGAGGCAAATGCAGCTAGTTGAATGGGAAGAAGAGTGAGTGTGCAACTTTTGGGTCACATGTTTTAAAAGGAAATCCCTTTCCCTGGACTTGTTCTATTTTCTCCATTGATTTGGTTCAACGAGGTGCCCACATCCATCTTCAACTGTGCAGTGAGGACCAGGCCCTGAGGATAGCAAAGCCATGGGATGGAAGAAACTTGAGTTCCTGAATGACTTTTATGACCTGTGATTCTTGTAGACTTTCAGTTAAGATTAAAGTATTTATTTCTAATGTAAGGGGAGCATATTTATGGATCTGTTTGGTGGTCCCTAACTTCACTGCAATAAACAGACTCAGGCTGTGGAAACAAGACCTCAGAATGATTTTATATACCACATACTTGGATCTTTCTGAAAGGATATAGACATGGGGAATGATAGGGGGAAATGAACATTTTAAAGGAAACGCTGAGAATTCAAAGAGATTGTAGAAGAAGCTGGGGGTACTGGCAAGTAACTGGATGCCCAAGGATAGGAAGAACAGAATTGAGGCCCTCAAGCAGTGCTTCAGAGTTGAGTGTCCATCAGAATCACTTGAGTGCTTGTTAAGACACAGATTGCTGGATTCTTCTTCATAGAGTCTGAGAATTTGCAATATTAGAGCTGGGCATGGTGGCATATGCTTGTAATCCCAGCATTTGGGAGGCTGAGACCCGAGGATCCGGGTTCACTTCGCGGCCAGCCTCAGCTAACTAGTGAGGCCCTCTGCAACTTAGTGAGACCCGGTTTCAAAATAAAGAATAAAAAATAGGACTGGGGGTGTAGCTCAGAGGTAGAATGCCTCCCCCTGAGTTCAATCCCCAGTGCTGCAAAAAAGAAAAAAAAAAAAGAATTTGCAATGTTAGTACTAATATGATCTTTAAAGGTGGTGGTGCTGTTGATTGGTTAGGATCTTCACTTTGAAAACCACCACTGAAAGGGTCTAGGAAGACCTGGGAGATTTTTGAACTTGGCCTTTAGGTATTTTTCCAGAGAAGACTCTTGATATACCACCTACCAAGGGAGTTGGCAGACAGACTGAAAAGACCACTCTAGTCATGCAATGGATGCTGCACCTGGGAATGAAGAGGAGTGCTGAGTCTGTAAAACCCAAGTCTTCATGGACCTGAGCCAAACCAAATTGAAAGATGTGAGAGACTATGCACCTGTTATCAATCAGTTCTGTTTAGGATTTGGCCTTATGTCCTTTGCATTATCATAAAGTAATCTTTTTTCATGAAGTTATTTAACAACTGAATAAGGCTTCTGTCTCTGACTAAAGTCTATAAAGAAGAGGATAGGCCATGGATATTGGCCTTTGTAGGAAAAACAACTCTACAAGATTAGAATAAAGAGATGGAGGAAATAGGCAGGACATTTTTTTCATGGAGTTACTTGCATGATCTTTGTCTTTCTATCAAATTTAGATTATATAGGACCTATCCACCCCTAAACAGGTGAAATTATTGCATATGCAGATTTTGAGTTGTTTGCTTATTTCATGGAATATTTTTGCCAACAGCTCTTACATTCAAATTTCAGTATGCAGAAGGTAAACTTTTTCTATGCCTCCTTGGTCTGAAAATAGTACTATGCATCTTGGTCCCTTGAATCTGATACTCCTGCATTGTGTGTGTGTGTGTGTGTGTGTGTGTGTGTGTGTGTGTGTTGCCAAGGATTAAACCCAGTGGCACTGTACCTCCAAAATATACACCCAGTTCTGTTTTTGTTTTTGTTTTGAAAAGGAGTTTTGCTAGGTTCCTGAGCTGTTGAGAGTCTTGGTAAATTGCTGCACCAGTCTCAAAACTGAAATCGTCCCATTTTAGCCTTCAAGTACTGGGATTACAGGCATGCCACACCACATGCAACTCACTTCTTTTTGTCTCTATAATCTCAACATTTCTTAAAAAGATAAGAAAAATTTTAATGATCACTGAACATACGCCCCATTTGTAATATTTGATGTACTTACATATAAAGTGTTTTCCAAATTCTAGTAATTAATTACTGCATTTCAATTTAGAGGTTAGAAATTATAATACTCTGAGAGGGAGACTTTGATGCCACCAGCTAATCCCCATTTTCCTTTATGTACCTTCTGTGGAGTGCTTACTTGAACTCAGGCTCAGAAATTACTGAACTTGCTATAACTGATGAAAATTGCTTCTATAAGAGTCTCCTTTGACAACCATAAAAATTCTTATTTTTTCACATGATCTCTATTTTACCTACCTTAAAGTTTATTTTATCTCTTTCATGGTTTTAATATTGCGTATCTCCCTTAATTTAAGAATTTTAAGAAACAGATAATGTATGTTGTATTCCTCAAGGTACTCTTAGTGTCCTGCAGGTGAGGTATATGCAAATAAGTGAGCAATGAAATAATTAATTTTATGCTATTTAATGAAATTCATATGTATAGATTCATGTTTGCATTATATACATCTGTTTATATTATACGTGTGTATCTATCTATATACCTACATACACAGACCACATTTTGAGTGTGTGTGGTACTGGGGATTGAACCCAGGATCATTCTATCTCTGCGCTACACCTCAGTCCTATTTTATTTTTAATTTGAAAAAGAGTCTCACTAAGTTGCTGAGGCTGGCCATGAACTGGTGATCTTCCTGTTTCAGCCTCCCAAGTTCTGAGATTAAAGCATGTGCCACCATGCTCAACCACAGACCACACTTAATAGTATTGTTTCTTACTCAAATTTCATAGTATTTTAACTGAAATTAGATATTTTTCTCTAACAATATGTGGAATTATGATAGTTGTAACGGCTCATGTGTTCTCTGCACAACTCCATTGCTATGTAGTTCTGTTTTTAATATTCAGTTAATTATACTATAAAGATTACATTACCATTGGCTCTTTTAGTCATGGAAGCTTCGACTTCTACTTTTATTTGCAGTGTTTAGACCCTGCTACAGGCGTTTTTGTTGGTTTTGTCCTTGGGTGGAATTATTTTGAATGTGTCCCATTGCCTTTTAGTTTTGGTTAAGCATGAATCTATTCTTTTGTAGTTATTTTTTTTTTCCTTCTTTTTGGTTATAACAATGTTTCAGAAGCTTCTGTTCTTTTTCAAAAACCATTTGATCATAAGGGAATTGGAATGCTACATTTCAAAAATTGAACACCTCATCCTGAGGAGTGAAAGTCTTTGAAATGGAGGTATCCAATGTCCTTGCATTTAGACCAGACCTCAGAGTCTGGGCTGACTTGAAAGCTGAGACATCAAAAGTATACAATTTAGCTGAGTTTTCTCGAACTAATCTTCAAGACACCTAAAATGCAAGTTTTGCTCATCTGCCTCTTTTCAGTTCCAATATCTTGTTCAGTTTCTGAAACATAAGAATAAAAGTTCTATGGAAATCGTTAGCTAATTATTGTAAGAAGTAAGGGACAAACATGTAGTAACAAAATTGGGATAATTTTAATATTTTTATTTCCATTATGTGTTAATTTAAATGACTTGTATTCAATATGCTCTTTTTTTATTTTAAATATCACATAATCAACACCTTAGAATATTTTTACTCTATGTACTCAACTATGTGATATCTTGCAACAGTGTTTAACTGTTTACACATTTGACCTTCCTTCATATTTTAACTGACTGTAGAAGGCTCATAAAGTTTTTCTTAAGTTATCAAATGTACAGTGTTTTCACATCTTAGCTATCTTGTTCATTATAAAGGTTTTCTAGTGTCAATATATGATTCAATGCTCTGTTTATTAAAAAAAAATCACATAAGTCATAAGTCATACACATTCTTTGAAAAAATGTGCCTGAGAGACATAAATAAACTTCCTTAACATAAATATGTTTATATTAATAATATTGTTTTGTCTCTTTTCTAGCCAGAATAGTCACTTTTATGATCGTAAAGTCGACTTTTGGCATCTTATTTCTGGGTCTTCTTATTATTTTCTGAACATCAGAAATTACTCTTTTGTTTTCCATCACACTAAAATATGATTGTGCTTGGAAATGACACAGAAGTCCTGAATTTTATGGTAAGCAGCTTTAATCAGCCACTTTCTTTAGATTTCCAACTGAAATATTGTTTAAATTACTCTATGCATATTTTAGACAACAGATATTTTTAAGAAACTATTCTCTTTTTGTGAAGTTATAAATGCTGTCAGTGATTCTTCTACCTTACCAGAAAAATAAATACCATGCAATTATAAAATTATAGATATTATTTTAAAAATGAAATAAAGTGTTAGGGTAAGACATATGTATAACTTTTAGTGACTTAGAGGTGGTGAATAATGTGAATTCCTGGTTCAGTTACATTGAGAGTTATTTGGTGGGTAGTTTTGGTGTTTTGACATGGAATCCAAGCAGAGGGACAAATTTATTGGGCTGTGTAAGTGGCACATTTTGAAAGTTAGGGCTGCTGAAGTGATAGGAATTTAAAGGGTCAGGGTATAAGGGAAATGAGAGCTTTGTGTGTATATTGTAGAGTCAGTTGTCTATGCAGGTGTTTTTCAAGTACTAGGTTACTCATTAATAGTAAAAACTTCCAGATCCTTAGCATAGAGCAGCTTCTGCAGGTCTGAAAACTGAGCAGAGCTGTCAGAGGTCCCAAAGTGTTGGGAGGTATTGATTTTGAGCTACAGCTTAGTTGGAATAGAAAGATTTCACTGAAGACTCAGCATCTGTTTGAGACTTCAGGAAGGTCAAATCTGAGGGATACAACCATGCCTTAGAATAAGGATCACATTCTTAGAGTCAGTGCCAAACTTAACTATAATTACTTTAATAAATAGAAAAACACACTTTCTCACCCTGTAAAAGAATCAATTCAAGATGGATCAAAGACCTGGAAATTAGACCAGAGACTTTGCAGTTACTTGAAGAGTGCATAGAATTAACATTCCAACATGTAGTCATCGGTAAAAACTTCCTCAACAAGACCCCAAAGGCACAAGAAATTAAAACAAGGATTAGTACATTGGATTGCATTAAACTGAAGAGTTTCTGTATAGCAAAGGAAACTATCAAGGACCTCACAAGAGAACCAACAAAATGGGAGAAGATCTTTGCCAGCTGTTCCTCTGATAAGAGGACTAATATCTAGAATATACAAAGAATTCAAGAAAATCACCACTAGAAAAACAAAAAGCCAAATAAAAAAAAATGGCCAAATGAACTAAATAGACACTTCACAAAAGAAGAAATACAAATGGCCACTAAATATAAAAAAAAATGTTCAACACCAATAGCAATCAGATTGATGCAAATTAAAACTACCCTGTGATTTCATCTAATCTCAACTAGAATGACAATCATTAAAAACACAAGCAATAATAAAGTCTGTCAAGGATGTGGAGAAGTAGGAACTCTGATACATTGTTGGTGAAGTTTCAAATCAGTGCATCCACTTTGGGAAATAGTGTGGAGGGTCCTCAGAAGAATGGGAATAAACCTACTGTACGACCCAGCTATACCACTCCTGGGTATCTACCCAAAAGATTTGAAACCAGACTACCACAGTAATGCATGCATATCTATGTTTATAGCTGCAAAATTCATAATTGCCAAACTATGGAACCAACCGAGATGTCTATAAACAGATGAATAGATTACAAAATTATGGGATATATACGCAATGGAATTCTACTCAGCCATAAAGAACAAAATTATGTCATTTGCAGGGAAATCGATGGCACTAGAGAATATTATGCTAAGTGAAATTAGTCAGTCATAAAAAGTGAAAGGTTCGATGTTCTACCTCATATGCAGAAGAGCTGGTTGTGGTGGTACATGTTTATAATCCCAGTATGTGGGAGTCCAAAACAGGAGGATTGCAGGTTCAAGACCATCTTCAGCAACTTATCAAGACTCTCTGCAACCTAACAAGTCCCTGTTTTAAAACAAAGAATAAAAAGGACTGGGATGTAGCTCAGAAGAAGAATGCTTCTGGATTAAATTCCCAGTACCACACAAATAAGCAATAAATAAATAAATTAATTAATTAATTAATTAATAAAAGGTCTAGGGGTCTGGGGATATAACTCAGTACTAGAATACTCCTGGGTTCAATCCCCAGTACCATCACCATCATCATCATCATCATCATCATCATCATCATCATCATATCAAGTCATCCAAAGAACTATGCTTTTTCTCTCTGAGTCTTTTCTACCTTCAGTTCATGACTGTCAACACGTTCATGCTTGTTTATATAAAGCAGTTAAAAGGGGAAGAATGTAAGAAGTGCATGTAAGAGATTTTAAAAGTCAGACATGGATGAAGTCTATATTATTTGTATTCTTAATCCATTGCCAAGAACTTAGGCACATGCCTGTGCCCAACTCCATTGAAACTGATGTGTCTATAAGCCAGTAAGAATTGGAATTGTTTGGTGATTAGTCAATTTCTGGAACCTTTGCCATGCAGATTGAAGAGTAGAGGGTCTGTGGGGAACTTCTAGAAGGGAGAGAAGCTAAAAGTATTTTTATGGCTATGAAAAGACAGTCTGTTGTGAAGCACTCATGTTTTATATGCAGGAGTAGGCACATCGTGCTTACAGTAGCTGTTCAATCTATTCCCCACTGTCCTCAGAAAGAAAACATTGACAATCATATGAACTTATGTCAAGTAATCTTACTGTGGGCACTATTGCACTGGCTCCAGAAAATTCATTTTCTCTGAGTACACCTGCTTTGGCTAAGTTTTCTGCAGATCCATACAGATGTCACTGAAAGAGCCTCTGGCTGGGTCTCAGTCCTTACCATACACAAGAAGTTGAGCACATAAAACTGCCTTTTCTAGCCGGGCGTGGTGGCGCACGCTTGTAATCCCAGCATTCGGGAGGCTGAGACTGGAGGATCCAGGTTCGCGGCCAGCCTCAGCTACCTAGTGAGGCACTCCGCAACTTAGTGAGACCCGGTTTCGAAATAAAGAGTAAAAAATAGGGCTGGGGGTGTAGCTCGGAGGTAGAATGCCCCTGAGTTCAATCCCCAGTACCGCAAAAAAAACCCAAAAAGAAAACCTGCCTTTTCTCTGATTAGGAAGATGTGCCTAAAGTCCTTGCCCATCCAAACACACAATAAGTCATATTTAGAGATTTTTAGATACCTAATTATCAGATATGTATGGTCATTTGAAAGTTTGGCTTGTGAACTTATGTGAATGATTCAAAATAAATATTATGATTCTGGTATGGTGGTGCAAACCTGTAACTCCATTATTTGGGAGGCTGAGAGAGGATAATTGCAGGTTCAAGTCCAGTCTCAGTAATTTAATGAGAACCTGCTTCAAAATAAAACAAACAAAGGGGCTGGAGGTTATAGCTCAAAGGCAGAATGTCCCTGAGTTCAATCCCCAGTTCAAAACAAACAGGCAAATAACAGAACAAATACTATGCCATCTACGGCAGATGAATGTAAGGCAAAATATTACAGAAGACATCCAAGCACAATGGATTTTTAAAATATTAGCAGATAAATTTATTGGTAAACAATTTAACATACTTTCTCTTCTTTGCTGCTGACTGGCACAGTGGCAAAATGTGGGATGGTAAGGATGGGAAAGAGTGAAAGAAGATCAAGGAGAGAGACATTAAAAAAAAAAAAATCAGAGCAGGCAGTGCATGGGGCATAAACAGCCTTTCCAGATAAACTCAGGAAAATCCTGCCTTTGTCTTTGCTAATGGCGATGATCCTGTTTGTGTGGAACGCTAAAGTGCATTTAGATTAAGTGTTCTCTTCAGTCTGGTTCATAAGCTCTTGAAGATCCGAAGAGCAGAGAACTGAATGATGGCGAGGAGCTTATCGTGAGCTTTGGAGAGATTATCCCCCAAGTTCACTGGCAGGCCTGCGGAAAGTGACCTGCCTGTCATCTCAGAATGCTCCACACCGCAGAGATCATCAACACCATTACACCATTCACTGCCTGTAAATGCCTCTAAGCAGCTTTAGATAGAAGATATACAGCCTGGGCCTGGAACAGAAAATTTCATCACCACAATTTCTCTGCTGGGTCCTTGTTTAGAAACATTGCTCACATTTGGGTTTGACGGAAAAACAGCAGCTGTTTTCTGATCATTTGGCCATCTGTTCTTTACTGCTTATATTATTAACATTTACAAGGGCTAATTGGTATTTTGAAGTGACTAAGATGATTGATCAAGGAATACTCAACTATGTTGATCATGATGCCTGCCTTAAAAAGTGCCAGAGGCAGCAGTGGTTACTTCACATTATCTCAGTTGAAAATATGTCCACCTGGCCACATTCTCTCACTGTGATAAAAAGGGAGCAACATAAAAGTATTTGCTCACTCTTTCTCTCTCTCTTTCTTTATTTTTTCTTTCTTTCTTTTTGTGGTACTGTAGATTGAACCTAGGGGCCTTCTACCACCGAGCTATACCTTCAGCCCTATTTTTCATTCTTTATTTTGCAGAAAGCCTCACTAAGTAGCTGAGGCTGGCTGTGAACCTGAGGTCCTCCTGTCTCAACCTCCCAAGTACTGGGATTACAAGCGTATACCACCACATCTGGCTTCTTTTCTTTTTTTTATTGGTGCATGAAATCATACATCTTTGTTAGGTACAAGCTGGTAAAGGCATATATGCACACATTTCTCATTTAACCCTTCCACAATTCCCGCCCCAGTCCCTCAACCTCCCTCCTTCTCAAGTTCAGTTTAGTGATTGACTTTGATATGTTTGTGAAAGTACATCATGGCCATTAGTGTGCCCCCTCCATCACCTTCAGTTAAGTTACCTTCTTTGCTCATCTAAGGTTTCTCCTTCTT
Organism: Graphiurus murinus; assembly: GCA_004027655.1. Taxonomy (NCBI): domain Eukaryota; kingdom Metazoa; phylum Chordata; class Mammalia; order Rodentia; family Gliridae; genus Graphiurus; species Graphiurus murinus. The sequence continues at coordinate 26,741 of PVLC010002159.1, read as the reverse complement.
CATCTAGAGTCCCTCTTATGTCCCACTTTCTCCCTGGCTTCCGCATATTAGAGAGAGCATACAATTTTTTACTTTTTATGACTGACTTATCTCACTCAGTATAATGTTTTCCAGTTCCATCCATTTCCCTGCAAATGACATGATTTTGTTCTTCTTTATTGCTGAGTAAAATTCCATTGTGTACATATCCCATAGTTTTGTAATCCATTCATCTGCTGATGGACATCTTGGCTGGTTCCATAGTTTGGCAATTGTGAATTGTGCAGCTATAAACATAGATACATATGCATCAGTCTGATACTTTGATTTCCATTCTTTTGGGTAGATACCTAGAAGTGGTACTCCTGGATCTAGCCAAATTACTTCCTGGTTACTTCACGTGAAGCCTTCCTGACCATTTCAGGCAATATCAATCTCTATTACTAAAAAGGTATTTCAGTCTATCAGGAAGTTTAAAAAATATACTTTTTTTTTTACTTTTGTCTTTATATTTATTGTTATGTCCTACTATTAGTTTTTTGCATTAATAATATGTTTCCAGAAGGATAAGATCATATTTCATAGTTTTACCCATTCATATCACATGTCAAATGCTGCTGCCCTGCTTGGAGACACCGTACCTAAATTTTTGAGAACAGACAACTGTAGATGACTGTAGGATGGGCCAATTCTAAATAATAAAATAAGCCGGGTGTGGTGGCACATGCTTGTAATCCTAGTACTTGGGAGGCTGAGGCCGGAGGACAGCCTCAGGTACTTAGTGAGGACCTCCATTACTTAGTCAGACCCTGTTTCAAATTAAAGAATAAAAAATAGGACTGGGGGGGGTAGGTTGGAGGTAGAATGCCTCTGGGTTCAATCCCCAGCACCGCATAAATAAATACATAAATAAATAAATAATAAAATAATTGCAGAGATACTGCTCTTGGATATAAATTGTTATAACTACTGGTCTATAAAACTAACATTTATTGAAAGTCTATCGGATACAGTCATCTTGCCTGAATTACTGTAATATCCCTCAATATTATTTTGTGTGTTTAGCCTTTGCTATCACCATCCTCTCCACCATTACTAGAGTGAATGATCCTTCCATAATGCAAACACATTCATGTTACTGCCCTGATTAAAATCTTTCAATAATTCTAGATTTATTTTAAGATGAAGTGCACATATCTTAGCATAACATTTAAATTTCATTATAATCTGGCTTATGTAAGTATCCTTGTCCCTACCATGTTTTCTAGCTCCATCCAACTATGTGCCTATGATCTGCCTTCCATTTCTCCATTCCTCCTTCCCTTCCTTCCTCCCTTTCTTCTTTACATACTGGGGATTGAACTGAGGGGCATTCTCCCTCTGAGCTACACTCCTAGCCCCTTTTATATTTATTTCAAAACAGTATTCACTCTTAGCCCCCTTTTATTTTTATTTCTCTAAGTTGCTGAGGTTCTCACCAAATTGCCAAGGCTGGTCTCAAACTTGTGATCCTCATGTCTTAGCATTTCAAGTACTGGAATTATAGGTGTGTGTGTGCCATCACACCAGGCTTAGATCTTTATTGTCACAGTCTCTTGTTCCTTTTTGCTTCTTCACAGGCTTTTATCTTTATTTAGAATGAACTTCACTCTTTTTCATTTGAAAAAGTCTCATAGATCATAAAGAGCTGACAAACATGCCTTCTTCCAATACCCTGACCTCCACTGATACTAGGTTATATGTTCCACTCTTGTGTTCTGATCACATTCAATGTATCAACACTCATTGCTCTATATCTTATCATTAACTTAACTGTTTACCCCCTGCTTTGTTTAAACTCCTGTATGGCACAATTTCTATCTTACTTCTATTTCTAGAGTAACGGGAGGTTCTGGCATTAAGTAGTTAGTCAATAAATATCTGGTGAAAATGTCTAAAAAAAACCAATTATAACAACAACACTGTTAATTACTAATCATTGTTAAATATTTACAAGATAAGTACAAAGTGCTTATGACATGTATTGGTTTCATTCAATTACAATAACCCTTGGAAGTTGGCACTGCTATTTTTTCCTTTAGTGCTCACATGTTTGAGTTTGACAGGAATGATAATAATATCAGTTGGATTTACAACTGAGAAATACTTTGAACTCTATGCTAAACACTCTAGACTTCATTTTATAAATATTGACTAAAGGATTTTGAAAGAAGGAGTAAAATTTATTTGTCCTCTTATTTACCAAGTTTATATAAGGGCTATCTTGGAGGGGTAAGAGATTAGAGGCTCAGAGTCAATTCAGAGACCATTTCAAAATGCAGGTAAGAAAGGACAAAGATTTAACTCAGTAAAGAGCAGTGAAGATGGAAACCTAAGTGTGATTATAAGGTATATTGTAGATTAAAAGCCCATAGAATTTTAGCATTGGATGAGGATGGTGCTCCGGGTGAAAAGGTAGAAAGAGAGAAAGAAGCCACAAAAAATTCTTCAGGTTGTGGTGTCACAAGCCTTGAGCTTCTTCACTATAATTGATTTAGGACATTATCTGTCATCAGAGAGCCATATTGTAACCATAGTAACCCTGCTTATTTACTTGAAATATATTTATATCACACCTGATTCCAAAGATTACATAACCCTTAGTGATAATGGTTTTTGTTTTGTTTGTTTTAAAAAAATAATAATAAAATTATTCTTTTCTTGTCAGAAAGAGCAGGCTCGATTTCTTTATCATTTTCTTCTTAAAGAAACTGCATTTTCATTTTCTTCTTTTTCTCACACCACTTGCCTTATAGCAAATCAAAACTTGGCATTCAATAATCAGGAAACTACAAAAAATAAAGTGAATATAATGAAGGGAACAAAGAAGAAGGAAAGGAAGCTATTGCCAAGTGTTTCTAGCTAGATAATAGAGAAAGAAATCAAAGAAGATATATGAATGTGATCCACCATGATGTTTATGAAACTTTGGGCCTATGTAATTTTTATAATTTATTGTTGTCCACATGATCTTTTTATGAAGCCCCCAAATAAATGCAGCCCTTCCTTAAAAATAACTATTCCTAAGGACAAGTAGAATGGGGCTCTGAGTTCTTTGGTTTATCAGTTTTAATTTTAATCAAAACTTAAATGTAATAGATGAGCCGGGCGTGGTGGCGCACGCTTGTAATCCCAGCATTTGGGAGGCTGATACCGGAGGATCCAGGTTCGCGGCCAGCCTCAGCTACCTAGTGAGGCATTCCACAACTTAGTGAGACCCTGTTTCAAAATAAAGAATAAAAAATAGGGGTGGGGGTGTAGTTCAGAGGTAGAATACCCCTGAGTTCAACCCCCAGTACCAAAATAAAAAAAAAATGTAATAGATGATAGTTATTTAATCATTTGAGTAAAGTCTATGATACATGACTTTTTTCCCAAAATAGCTTGTTCTGATTGCAATAGGTCAATATGTACCAAGTATGTTATATTGCATAAAATTCCTTTACTGTCTTCTTATTTTTACATGAGAATTATAATTTTATTGTTATACTATGATAATGATATATTATACTGTTTCATTATATATACATGTGTGCGCACTCACAGATTTAAGAGATGCATAGAGATTGCTTTCTCCATGCATATATATTCTCTCTCTCTACACACATAGGTGTGCACATACATGTACATATAAATCCCTTAATACGATTTCATTGAAGACCTTCACTTAAGGGCATTTATTTTTCTCTTGGCTATAGTTTATTTGTTTGACTCTCACAATCCTGTACATATTAAAAATCCATAAGTAAAAGATAGCAAGACACATTAACCACTAAATAATATTTGTGATATATCCTAGGGTACAAGTTAGAGATTATATGAAGCCAAGTCATAGCTGACTAATATAGAGGGAAGGAGAGAACCTTAAAGGCAACAAAAGTAAAAGATCAAGTGATATTCAGAGGCAAACCAATTAGAATTACTCCAAATCTCTAAAACCAAGTCATGAAATCCAGGATGGCCTACAGCAACATATTCCAAACTCTGAAAGACAAGAATTTGCAGCCAAGATTTGCCTACCCAGCAAAACTATCTCTCAAATTTGATGGGAGAATAAAAGCCTTCCATGACAAACAGAAGCTGAAAGAATTTATGTCTTCCAAACCAGCACTAGAGAAAATACTCAAAGAGATTAACTACAAAAAACAACAACAAAAAAAATCAGAATCCAGCAAGCAAACAACTAAGCAAAAAGAACAAACACTACCTCAAACAGAAGTTAAAAATCAAATGTTAGGAATTAAAAGTCATCTGTCAGTAGTCACACTGAATATAAATGGCGTCAACTCCCCAGTAAAGAGTCATAAGGTGGTTAAATGGATTAAAAGCCAGAATCCATCTATATGCTGCCTGCAAGAAACACACTTTACAAGTAAAGATACTCACTAAAGGTGAAGGGCTGGAGCAAGGTAATCTAGGCCAATGGAACTCAAAGACAAGCAGGAGTGGCAACTATGATATCAGACAAACTAACTTCAAGCCTAAGCTTATCAGTTTGGATGGGCAAGGACTTTAGGCACATCTTTCCAATCAGAGAAAAGGCAGTTTCATGTGCTCAGCTTCTTGTGGTAAGGACTGAGACCCAGCCAGAGGCTTTCAGTGACATCTATATGGACCTGCAGAAAACTTAGCCAAAGCAGGTGCATTCAGAGAAAATGAATTTTCTGGAGCCAGTGAAATAGTGCCCACAGTAAGATTACTTGACATAAGTTCATATGATTGTCAATGTTTCCTCTCTGAGGACAGTGGGGAATAAGTTCAGCAGCTACTGTAAGCATGATGTGCCTATTCCTGCATATAAAACATGAGTGCTTCACAACAGATTGTGTCTTCACAGCAACAGAAATACTTTCAGCTTCTCTCCCTTCTAGCAGCTCCCCACAGACCCTCTAGTCTGCAATCTGCATGTCAAAGCCTCCAGAAATTGACTAATCACCAAATATTTCATAGAATATTTATTGGCTACTAAATTTCAGGTCATTTTTTATTGCTAAAAGGAATAATTAAGCAAGAAGAAATAATGATAGTTAATATTTATGCCCCAAACATAGGTGTAGCCAGTTTCATAAAACAAACTCTTTGTGATATTAAGTCACACATAGATCCCAAAACAATAATACTCAGATACTTCAACACTCTTCTCATATCATTAGACTGATCTTCTAGACAATAGGTCAGTAAAGATGTCTCTGACCTAAAGCACACTATAAATCAAATGAACCTATTAGACACAGAATATTTCATCCAGCTACAGCTGAATTCATATTTTTCTCTGATGCTCATGGAAACTTCTCCAAAATACACCACACCCTGGGCCACAAAGAGAGTACTAGTAAATTAAAAAATGTGACATCCCCTGCTACTTTTCAGACCACAATGGAATGAAACTAGAAATTAACTATAAGAAAACCCAGAGTAACCACATAAACACATGGAAACTGAATGCCACACTGCTGAACGATGAATAGGTCATAGAAGAAGTAAGAGGAGAAATTAAGAAACTCCTAGAAACAAATAAAAATAGAGACACAACATATAAAAACCTCTGGGACACTTGAATGCAGTACTAAGAGGAAAATTCATAGCACTGAGTGCCCACATAAGAAGAACAGAAAATTGCCAAATAAATAACCTAACTACACATTTCAAAGTCCTTGAAAAACAGAAAATGTCTAACCCCAAAGCCAATAGGAGACAGGAAATTATTAAAATCAGAGCAGAAATTAATGAAGTGGAGAATAAAAAAATACAGAAAATCAATGGAGCCAAAAGCTGGTTTCTTGAAAAAAAAAAAAATAGACAAGATAGATAAATTACTAGTCAACCTAACCAAATGAAAGAGAGAATCAAACCAATTTACCAAAATAAGAGATGAAAAAGGTAATATCACCATTGACATGTGGAAATCCAGAGGATTATCAGAAACTACTTTGAAAAATCGAACTCCAACAAAACAGAAATCAAGAATAAATTGATGAATTTCTAGACACATACAAACTTCCTAAACTGACTCAAGAAGATGTAGAAACCTTAAACCAACCAATAGCAACCAAAGAGTTTGAAGCAGCAATAAAGAGTCTACCATCAAACAAACCCCCAGCACCAGATGGTTTTTCAAAGTGAATTTTATAAAACCTTCAGAGAAGAGCTAATCTCAATACTCTCAATCTATTCCACGAAATAGAAATAGGACACTTCCATATACATTCTATGAAGACAACATCACATTAATACCAAAGCTAAATAAAGACAGATCAAAAGAAAACTACAGGCCTATATTGTTGATGAACTTTGATGCAAAAGTACTAAACAAAATACTAGCAATACACATTCAAAACCATATCAAGACAATTGTACACCATGGTCAAGTTGGGTTCATTCCAGGGATGCAAGGCTGGTTCAACATACAAAAAATAATCCATGTAATTCACCACATAAACAGAACCAAAGACAAAAATCACATGATCATTTCAATAGATGCTGAAAAAGCATTTGACAAAATCCAACACCCATTAATGTGGTTCTAGATTTTGCCTAAATATCTCCCTTCACTCACTCTACCACTGGCACCAATGTTAGAAATGGTAAGGACTCCAGTACCAGAAGCTTTCAATAAGATGCTTGACTCATAGTTCTCCAACTCACCTATGTGCTGTTGGCACCTAATTGGCTACATAAAATTTCTATTCATATAGTGGCTGCTGACGCACGTAATACAGATCTTCCTTTAGGATCCACTTATTTACTCAGCTCCCGGGAGTGGAGGCGGGGGTGGTTACTGAGTTTACCACCTTGTTCTTTTCCAGGCATGGCCCTAGGCCAAGCAGAGCTGCCTCACCCTCATCCACATGGGGACAGCCTAAATTCAAGGAAAATACTTTTTGGGGGCTAAGATTCATGATCTATTGTCTCCATTTGTGTAGCCTCTGCAGGATCATCCCAACTTCAAAGCAAGACATGAGCCTTTCTGAGGTGTGTGTGTGTGTGTGTGTGTGTGTGTGTGTGTGTGTGTGTGTTACTTGGAATTGAACCCAGAGACATTCTACTTCTAAGCTACACCCCAAGACCTATTTTGTTTTTTTTTATTTTGAAACAGGGTGTCATTAAGTTGCAGAGGACTTCACTAAATTGCTGAAGCTGGTCTCAAACCTGTGATTCTCCTGTCTCAGCCTCTCAAGTACTGGTATTATATACCTGTGCCAGAATGCCCAGCTTTAAAGCCTCTTTTGAAACTGTATGACAGTCCATCTTTACCTTTTCCCCAATCTTGTTACGTTCATTCCCCACCAGGGTTGTATCTGAGAGTACTTTGTGATAAAACTCATTTGAAAATCTCTATCTGAAGTATGACATGTAACATTTTTTTTACATCTGTCATGTGTTCTGTTCTCTCAAATGTGTTTTTTAGAAAAGGAAGAAGCTACCCTGTGAAGAGAGAGTGAGAAATGCAAAGGTTACATTATTTTGAAAATAGATATTTTCACTGTGTCTGAGATTACTGTGTGACTGAGACAGATATTTGCAAATTACATGTACCTGGCATTAGAGCAAACTCTGTGGAGTCCTTATTAGTACACTCTGTCTCAGAATCTTGACCTACTAGTTAGTTAGCTCAACTACAATTTATTTCAAGATCTCTTAAGCAATTAAGTAAATTTGGGAAAGAATAGTGCAAAGTTTATGCTTCTATTAATTTTATTTCAGTGTAGTGATAATCAAATTCCTAAATATTTAAATGCTTATATCTTTAAAATATTATGCTTATATAAAGAGTGGGTGAGAACTAGCTAATTTTAAAAATTACCAGATATAGCTCTACTTTAATGTGTTTTTTGTTTTGTGCGCTTATTAACATCTTGTCAAGATTATATAGTAACTTTTTCAAAAAAATAATGTGAGCCGGGCGTGGTGGTGCACGCTTGTAATCCCAGCATTCGGGAGGCTGAGACCGGAGGATCCAGGTTCGTGGCCAGCCTCAGCTACCTAGTGAGGCACTCCGCAACTTAATGAGACTCGGTTTCAAAAATAAAGAATAAAAACTAGGGCTGGGGGTATAGCTCAGAGGTAGAATGCCCCTGAGTTCAATCCCCAGTACCGCAAAAAAAAATAATAATAATAATGTCACAAAGTCATTATACTTATTGTGATGACACAACACTCTGTATTAGTCAGCTTTGTACCTTATAATGAAATATTACTTATGAAGTCAAAGAAGTTTATTTTGTTTTACATTTCTGGAGGTTCCAATTCAAGATCAGTTTAGTTCTATTGGTCTAGACCTTGGACAAGGGCGACACATTATGGCAGTAACACGTGTTGAAGTGACTGTTCATATTTTGAGCTAGAAAGGAGAGAGAGAGAGAGAGACAGAGAGAGAGACGAGAGAGAGAGAGAGAGAGAGAGAGAGAGAGGACTTGGGTGGCCCCATCCTTTCAACTTAGTGGGTTGCAGCCCAAGTGGCTTCTCTTTGATTGGCTCTGCTAGCTGCTGGCAGCTTTCCTTAGCAGGTGGTGCATGTTGCTGTCACCTCTATCTTCCTGTGGTCTCCAATGCAACTTCATTCCTACAGCTCTGTGCTGCAGCATACTTCCTGGTCTCAATGGAAGTCTCAGTAGAAGCTGCCACGACCTCATAACTCTTATGTTCTTTACACCTGCAAAAATCAGTATTATGTGGAAGATGCCAGAGTGCTTTGCAGACCAAATACAGTGAAACAAATCATGGGGCAGTCCTAGGTGTGCTGGGTATCCCTAGGCTGTTTTCTGAAAGAGTTTTGCCCTGGGAAGTTCCTGAAACAAATTTGCATTTCCACACCTCTGAGCCTGAGATAGGAGGGCCTTACATATTTCCTACTGCCCCAAAACAGAACACCTGCCTTCTGTCTTTTAGGTGCTAATCTTTTAGCAATCCTTGGCCACACTCTTTCAGGCTTTTTCCTCTTTTCCTGGTCAAGCTGCAAATGTCTCCGCCCTACTCTTTTTGCTCCTGATTCTCACTGTGAATTTGACTAAAAGCAGTCAATAATATCCAGTCCATTGCCTTTAAGCTTGAACTCCCACAAAGTCTTAGAGTAGGAACAAAATGCAACCAATTTCTTTGTCTTGTTGTAACAAGAGTGACCTGTTCCTCAGTTCCCCCAAAAAATCTTCATTTCCATCTGAAACCTCATCAGCATGGTCTTTACTATTTACATTCCTATCAGCATATTGTTCTTCTGAGCACCTACTGATTCAGATTCACCCATTAAATTCTGCTTATAGCGTTTGAGGCTTTCTTTAGCTTGCATCTTCATACTTTTCCAAATTTCTTCCATAAATCAATTTCAGAGCCTCTTCCACATCTTCAAGCATAATTACAATAATCGTGCCACTCCTGGGTATCTCTTTTCTGTGATAGCTTCATATCATTATATCAAAATGCCTTACACAAGATACTTTTGAAATAAAGGAAACTTTCTTTGGCTTATAGTTCTAAAGTTTTGAATACAAGATAAAGTAGCCCTGTTGGCCTGGGCCTTTGGGAAGGGTGGTACATCCTGGTGGAAATGCATGTTTGAGTGCTCACCTTTTCAGAGAGGAAACAGAAGGGGAGCAGACAGTTCCAGAATTCCTTTCAAGTGCACACCCCAATGGTCTAAAAGCCTCCCATAATGCCTGAACTCCTAAAGTTCCACAGCACCTCTCAGTAGCACTACCCTGGGGATACAGGTTTTACCACATGGACCTTAGGAGAACAATATCCATATTCAAATCATAGCTTTCTCCAACGTCAGAACTTAGCAAACTGGTACAAAAATGCACTAGAATTATTGTGCAAGGTAAACATTTGAGCTTTCAAAAATCATATATGTGATAGAATTTCATAATGAGGTTCAACTTTTTCTTTTTTGTGTTTCACAGAAAACATACTTTTCTTCATTCTACCTTCACCAAATAAAGGAAAATTATTGGTTTGCCATTCATTGGGGAAAATGAGTATTTGTGGAATTTTTGAGGATTTTATCTACGAATAAAATCTGTATAAACATATTTACAATTCTAAAAAGTTTATTTGAAGTATTGCTTTCACGAATATATTTTACATAAAAATGTATATATTCATACATTTACATGCATATATACATATTCACGTAATACATTTGTGTAAATATACGTGCATTATAAATATATACATATATGTGAAATAACAAAATTAGAGATAATAAAGGGCAACCATTAAGCTACCTTAGATCATCTCACATAGAGGTGGAGGAATGAGAAAGGAGAAATACAGGAATAGTGTTTTAGTTCTTAGACTCATTGAAAAAGACTTCCTTTTGATTCCATTCATTTACATTAAAAACACAAAATTTCAGATTTTTAAAAATGCATGTACAAAGGGAAGCATTTAAATGGAGTCAGTATGAAGACAAAATATATCAGCAATGACTCTAAACTGAGGTTGTTTTATAATGTAAAATGTAGAGATAAAATTATTCATTTTCAGTTAAGCAAAGACAATGAAAGTAATGTATCGAACTACCTCTCAAACAAAAGAGTTTTTTTGCTTAATGTGTAATCACTACTGATTACTAAGTTAAATTCAAAAAATTTTCCCAGATTTTTATGGGGTTTTCAGTAAATAGTAACCTTCTTAAAATTTAAATAAAATTATAACTGATTCTCTTTAATATTAAAGAAATAATTGAATTTTAATATTAATAAAAGTTGAAGATTGCATGTAGAATATATCTAGAAAATTTGTATGCTCGGTATATTTTTTACTAATTAAAAAGTTGATATAAAGACAAGAATGGAACAGGAAGCCACAATTAATTTAAACTAACAGATTATGAGGAAGCAGAAAAGAAAGAAAAATACAGGATATAAGGAAGAAAAAGTTAATTAAATGAATGTTTCACCAACACTGTTTCTTTGCTCTATTTTACTTACTTATTTTTATAAAAGAAGTTTTTCTCCAATGCACACATACACAAATAGAAGGACATCAAATTTTTTTTACATTGTTATCTGTACTATATTTTGACTTTCTTCTTTGCTTGTTATCATGAAAAGTCCAGTGTGAAGTGTAAGATGCAGCTATATTTTCTTTCTTTTTTGCAGTACTGGGGACTGAACCCAGGGGCATTCTACCCTCGAGCTCCACCCCCAGTCCTAGTTTTTATTCTTTATTTTGAAACAGGGTCTCACTAGGTTGTGGAGTGCCTCACTAGGTAGCTGAGGCTGGCTTCGAACCCAGATCTTCTGGTCTCAGCCTCCCAAGTACTGAGGTTACAATCGTGCACCACCACGCCTGGCTTCGAGTAGCTTTATTTTCTAATTTATTTTTTGTGGTACTGGGATTGAACCCGGGGACATTCTATCTTCAAGCTACACCCCCAGCCCTTTTTATATTTTGTTTTGGAACAGGGTCTTGCTACGTACATTACTGTGAGTCTCACTACATTGCTGAGGCTATCTTCCAACCTGTGATCCTACTGTCTCAGTATCTCCAGTACCGGGATTACAGACATGTACTACCATGCCTGGCTATTTTCTGATTTTAATCATAACTTTACTCCTTGAAAGTTGTACATTATGGGGAAAAAAACATGAATATTGAGTCTCTTTCCTCACATATAGACAAAAAATAAATGATTGCTAGTATCCCTGCTGATTATCAAAATTTATTGGATGTTATACTTTTATTCTGAAGAATTTAATACAAAGGGAAAATATCTGACTTGCGGAAAATTTTTAGTGCATAGTTATTGAAGGTGGGAAAACCAAATAAAAATTGGCTGTCTATTCACAGGTATTATCCAGAATTTAGTAGTGACCTTAAATCAGCATCCTGTATTCCTAACCCTCCCTTCCACAAAGCAAAAGCAAAATGATTACCAAAAAAAAATTAAATAAGTGAGATTGCATCAAATTAAAAAGCTTTCTCATAGCAAAAGGAAATAAAAAAGAATCTGAAGAGAGCACCTACAGAATGGGAGAAAATTTTTGCCAACTATTCCTCTGATGGAGGACTAATATCTAGAATATATAAAAAAGACTAAAAATACTTGATACTAAGCAAAATAAATAACCCAATTTCTATTCTTCCTATCACTGCAGAAAGTTTTATTCAACATTATTGATTTAGTAGTATAAAATTTAATGATAATATATTCTTAAACATATTCTCCAAATTATTATGCTATTTTCCTATTTTAAGCAAAATCATAAATGTGTATTATTTATTTGTACTCTCACAGTTATCTTACAAACATGATCTTTGTTAATAACTTTTCAGACAAGCAATTTAGCTTGTTTTATATTTTGTTATAGGAGTTGATCATATAAATAATGAGTGGGTAACAAATTGAAACTCAGGTAATATTGCAAAGATCAGTTATGTTAGCTGTGTTTCATTGCAGGATTATATAGCATTTCAGTAGATCACATGGGGTGGGCCTTGCCTCATGTTTTTAGGTAATGGGGTACACTCGGCAAAATTAATGCTGGGTTATGAAGAATAAAGAACCTATCTTGAATTCTTCACAGAGGGTTATTGAATATCTACATGGATGGGGGATATTCCACAGACCCAAAACTTAAAATAGTCTTAAATGTATGCACTATAGATGGGGGAAATATGACATACCATAAAACTAACAATATTAGTCCTAAAAGTACTATGTTGAAAAGTATTAGAATTTTGAAAGAGATTTGAAAAGTTTCAGGAAGACAGCAATCAATTGTTCATTGCTACCATAAAATTTTTAGCTTGATTCCTGAAAAATAATACAATTGAGAAGGTTTGCATTCTGATTATCTTCTTAAGTTAAATATTCTTCAATGTTTACTTCCAAAGAATAATTAAATTAACCTCCTGAACTGAGATGTTGTATTGAAAGATGTTGGTTTTCATCATTTTGACAAAGTTGATACAGAGCCATTGTTGATGGCAATATTTGGCCTGAAGTTCAACAGAATAGGAAAGGATGTATATACCCTTGTTTATTATGATGGAATATTGGGAAAATAAGTAAGAAAACTTAGAGAATGATTAAAGCATGGTACTTTATGTTATTTTAAATTAAAATATTTTAATATTTAAAGTAGAAATTTTGCAATCCTAGGGTACAACCATGCATTAAAGCTCTGTGATCTATGGGAACTAAGCACAGAAAGTGGTATTTTTTTTACAAAGCTTTCCAGGTGATTCTCATAGCTGGCTAGGTTTGAGTACCTCTGACTTACTGAGTTTAAATTATTTCTCTCCTTTTTTTTTTCATTTTTTATTAGATACCATATCTCATTTACCAAAAGTAACATAGTGAGCTCCTGTTTCAAAGTAAAAAATAAAAAGCACTGCCGGATTGGGACAGAGGCTCAGAGATAGAATATCCCTGGGTTTAATCCTAAGCACCACGTACACAAAAAAATTAAAACAACATAAAATAATATAACATTTACATTCAGTAAGAAGTTTTCTTTCTAGATTCATATTTCTGATTTAAAAAATATCAATTAATAATAGCTTATGAGCTTCAGCACATTAGGCATTTCAAGAAGTCACTGTATTCTAGATTTTATGCCACTACTTTGAGAGCTTTACCTTGCCCTTAAGCAAGGAATTATAGCTTAAATTTGTCATTTAACTAATTGGTACTTAAGCCATTTGAATTGAGTTGTCCTCATTCAATTATAATTCAGGTAATGAGATTGTCGACTGCACAATCCTCTTTCAGACTATTTTCCTCAGCACCCTTTAGAACTTGGAAGACTATAAGAAGTAACTGTCTTCAGCTTCCTGTTACTTCTAGGGTGATTGAATCACAAGTGGTGGGTGGAAATAGAACTGGTTCTATCTATAGATCCCATCTTCCTTCATTCTGAAATCATGTCTATGATTTTATTTCATTCAAGTGTTTCTCTTTTTTTTCTATTTAATTAAGCCTTGGTTAAGAGATGCCATTGTAACATTTACATGGCATTTACATGGTATAGTGATTCATGGTTTGTGCATTAGTTTTTGTATGGACTTTCATTTGATTGTCATCACAACCTTTCAGGTTAGTTACTATTCTCATTCTCTCAGATAAAGAGAGGAACTTGGATTAAATGTCCTGCGTAGGTTTTCCTCAGCTAATACATGAACTTGAATATGAGATTCTGATCCCTTTTGATTTTTCTACCATGTCATATGGGGACTTTTTTGACATTTACAGATAACACATATTACAACTTCTGATGTTTTTGTGGCCAGAAAAATAGAAGTCATTCAGTGTACATTTAATTACCTATTTAATTACCTATTTTCCATCATTATAAAGGAAGCTATCTTTCTTTCCCATATATCTAAAAAATTATTCCATTGAGTCTTCTGTATTTATGCCACAGACAGGTAACTACTATGCTGAATGTCCACACATGTAAGGCATAATACAGATGATGATTAAGGATTTGAATTTGCAATCTAAGTACCCATGAAATTCACTTTGGAGATTATGACAGAATTAAAGCAGGTTGAGAACTTCCAAGTTGAAAGCCTATTTGCTATATCCATTATTGCTAACTTCAAAAGAATATCAATTGACTGGGAGAACTATTGTTTCATGGGGGAGGGGTGTTTCTCTCAAAGGTTTAGATAGGGGTGAGTTCTTCAGACAATTCTCAGAGTGACAGATTTTTTATTTATATATGGAAGATCTTGCTGATTGGTGATTAGATGTTGGATTTATTCAAATAAACCCTAATAACCCCAAACATTTTTATACCCTTCAAGATTATTTTTAAGTCAGCTTTGCCTACTAAGCTTTGTATTTGTGTTCTATCTATACAATGACTTCTGGGTATCTTGCCAGCACCACAAAATCAACAGGCCTCAAACCAAAGTATCTTTCTCTCACTCACTTATTCACCCTCCCTGAAAAATATACAATTATACCTGTAGTTGAATTCCCTGTCTCTGTGAATTGCATTATCAGTCACAGGTGAATTCCAGACTATAAACCTAGATACCATCCTTCAACTTTTCTACCTTTAAATCTTAACATTGTCATTTCTTAAGTCTTGTTTTAAATATATGCACAATGTTCACTACTGGTTCTGTCCCTTATTTGTTCAACATCTGCAGGATTCTTTTTCTCTTGCATGGGACTTTGTGGCCTATGGCCCACCGGAAGTAATTAGAAGGTAATTCAAGTGTTATAAGTAGCCAAGAGTGCAAAAAACAGGGGAGATCAGAGACTCTGAGGAGGAAACATATGCTCAGTACAATCCATTTCTAGACACACTCAGATTTATTTATTTATTTATTTATTTATTTATTTATTTATTTATTTATTTATTTTGCAAAACTGGAGATGGAACCCAGGGTCATTCTACCTCCAAGGTACACCCCTAGCCCTATTTTTCATTGTTTATTTTGAAACAGGGTCTCACTAATTTGCGGAGGGCCTCACTAAGTAGCTGAGGCTGGCTGCAAACCTGTGATCCTCCTGTCTCAGCCTCCCGAGTACCGAGATTACAAGCATGTGTCAGCATGCCCAGGTCACCCATTGTATTTGTTTTCTACAATGCAGTATGGAGCCTTCATTCTTTATGAGAATAAAATGTAGTTTCTTCTCTAAATGGAAAATTATATGTTTGATCAACTAGAGTCCCTTTCAGGTGGTGAGGGTTCCTATCTAAAGTCAGATATGTATGTGAAATGAGCTACAGTTCTCACTGCTACAGCTGGTCCTTGGGCTATAATTACTTCATCCCACTCCTGGGATGCCCAATTTTAGGTTTCTCCAACATAGCTCTGTACATTGGCCTAAACTACTTCCTGATGTGTCATCCAGATTTTCATCACTGAGGGCCTGAAACTTAATTTGCCTGTTTTTTTAATAGGGTTGTGGTGGCTGCAATTATCTATGGAAGGAAAGCCCTTGGGTTCTAGACACATCTTTCTTCACCTTTCAATAGTAGTGATATAGAACTTAAATATAATTAGGGCTAAAGTTCTTCAAACAGTAAGTAGATTCAGAAGTGTGAGAAAATGATAGTTGTATTTTCAAGATCTGTGAAACTCTTACAGAAATTCATGAAGTACCTTCTGATTCCAGGAATAATACTTTTAATCACTTGTGCCTAAGGTCATAGGGGTAGACATGAGACACAGTTATTTCTGTTTGATTGGTTTTTTGTTTGTTTGTTTCAAGTAAATTCCTAGATGTGCTGGAGAGAGGCCACTGTTATAACTAATTCTAAGCCATGCTTGTAATCCCAGTACTTGGGAGGCTGAGATAGAAGGATCACAGGTTCCAGGACAACTGCAGCAAATAGTGAGACTCTCATCAGCCTAGTGAGACCCTATTTTCAAATATGAAATAAAATCAGGCTGGGGTGTAGCTGGAAGGTAGAATGCCTCTGGATTCCATGTCCAGTACCACAAAAAAAAAAAAAAAAAAAAAAAAAAAAAAAGAAAACCACCTAATTCTATGGAAATAAAAAATAAGCAGTGATTTTATTCATTTAATCACCCATTAACTCATTTAACATGCTTAGTAAGTATATACCAGTGTTTTAAGAGAAAGACAAAACAAGAATGACAAATACACACTTAGTTTGTATCCTCATGGTACTCACATTGGGAAGGAGGCACAGATAAAAACTAGTACCCTAGTACCCAATAATAAATATATTCAGATGTGATATGTTCTGTGAAGGAAGCAGAGTGGTAAGATAGCTACGGAGCTGAGGTAAACCTACATTTTTACAAGTTAGAGAAGGCCTCTCTGAGCACAGGGAAATGACAGTGAATTAACTGCAAAATGTCAAGGGAAGAGTATATTTCACAACAGTTTTAACTTCCTAAATTAGGAAAGAGTTAGTCTGTTAGGGGTGCTGATAAAATTATATTGGATGCCAAAATATTGTGATCAAGGGAGGCAGGAAGTAGAGTTGGAGAGACAGGAAGTGACTGATCAAAGGTCCAATATAACATTCTTGGAAAAGCAAGTAGGAATGGGAGCCAGAGTTTAGATAAAGAAGAATTTGGCTGAGCGTGAGCGTGGTGGCACACTGGCAGATACTAGTGATCCTAGTATTTGGAAGGCTGAGACAGGAGAATTACAGATTTGTGGCCAGCCCAGCAACTTAATGAGGCTCTACACAACTTAGTGAGACCCTGTTTCAAAATAAAAGAATAAAAAATAGGGCTGGAGGTGTAGCTTAGAGGTAGAATGCCCCTGGGTTCAATCTCCAATACTGAAAAAAAAAAAAAAAGGAGGAGGAGGAGGAGAATTTGGTCTCTTGCAATATTAAACACTCAGTATTCTTGTTTAATGAAAATAGGAAGGACAAAATAGAATTGAGAATGTAAGCCTGGTGTGGTATTGCATGCCTGTAATCTCGGTACTTAAAAAGCTGAAATAGGAGGATCACTAGTTTAAAACCAGCGTCAGCCATTTAGTGAGGTCCTCAGCAACTTAGTAAGACCCTATTTCAAAATAAAATCTAAAATAAGGCTGGGGGTATAGCTCAGAGGTAAAATGCCCCTGAGTAACAAAGAAAAAAAATTGAAGATGTACAAGATGTTTGGTGAAGATAGTGTATTGGTAACATGAAGAATGTGTACTTCCTCTTTTGTTGCTTAGTTTTCTAGTTCAAGTAAGGAACTGAGAGTGAAAGAAGTAGGAGGGAAATTATGGAAGGCTTTGGGAAGAAGCTATGGAATGATACTAGTGGAGAGTAGGAGGGCAGACTTATTTGAAAAAGGTTTGGAGACCGCTAGGCAGTGTTAAATGTCTAGTAGGGATTTTTGATACAAATTTCCAGGCAGAATAAATTAACTTTGCTGGACAAGTGTAGGTGTAAATAAATGGCTTATTCAAAATCAAAGACTAAAATGTAAAGAGAAATAATTTTTTGTGTATATTTCTTAATATAAATGTTGAGTTGGAAAGGAATGAAGCTCAGAAATTTGTCAGTGAGAGATTGAGCAGATTCATAGATTGAAATTTTAAAGAACTGAAGGTTTGAATTAGATGAAGTAGTGAGTTTAAAAGATTGGAGATATTGATGATAGACCAAAAGATAAGATGCTTGAGGTCAGAGTTTCAATGGCAGTCCAAGTTTCAGGAGATGATGATGACTGTTTGCCAAGTCAATGTCTACCTGTGGCAACAAGAAAAGGGAATTTCAGTGGAGATGATGTCAAGGAAGCCGGGCATGGTGGCACACGCTTGTAATCCCAGCATTTGGGAGGCTGAGACTGGAGGATCCGGGTTCGCAGCCAGCCTCAGCTGCTTAGTGAGGCCCTCTGCAACTTAGTGAGACCCTGTTTCAAAATAAAGAATAAAAAACAGGGCTGCGAGTGTAGCTCAGAGATAGAATGTCCCTGAGTTCAATCCCCAGTACCAGGAAAAAAAAAAAAAAAAGATGTCAAGGAACTACAAGACTTAGCTACTAGATGGACAATCTTTGGGGATGTTGAAGCCACTGTAAAGATGTCAAGAAATGGAGAGAAGAAGACTGGGAGGAAACAAGGAGGAGCAACTGGAAAATCAGAAGGTGAAAACAGTGAGGGCCCTGTGTGAGGAAGGAAGAAAGAAATGACCTAGTCAGATGGCATGAGCCTCAAAGCAACAGAATTTTCACTTTCAATAAGGAAGTTTATGATTAAGAATATTCTTGCCGGGCGTGGTGGCGCACGCTTGTAATCCCAGCATTCGGGAGGCTGAGACCGGAGGATCCGGGTTCGCGGCCAGCCTCAGCTACCTAGTGAGGCCCTCCGCAACTTAGTGAGACTCGGTTTCAAAATAAAGAATAAAAAATAGGGCTGGGGGTGTAGCTCGGAGGTAGAATGCCCCTGAGTTCAATCCCCAGTACCGC
>PVLC010002158.1:32129-121180 GCA_004027655.1 Graphiurus murinus | reverse complement strand
AAAAAAAAAAAAAAAAAAAAAAAAAAAAAAAAAAAAAAAAAAAAAAAAAAAAAAAAAAAAAAAAAAAAAAAAATTAAAAAAAAAAAAAAAAAAAAAAAAAAAAAAAACAAACATTGAACAGTTTTGGAGTCAGTGTCCACTCACCTGCCCTTCTAGCCTGAGGATGAACAGGCTTAAGATTAGTGCTCTGGGCTTTAACATATCATCCGAAGGCACCGGCAAGAGTGGGCAGCCCGCTGGGAGGATGTGGCAGGACTCAGGCAATGTATAAAAGCGCTGGTCCACCCTCGGGCGTGCTCCCTAGGGACTATTAAAGTGCCTCAGCCTGGGAAGGATGTCATGGTGTCCCTCTTGACTCCCTTAAGGGCCCTCCTCAGGAACCTCCTGGGTCAAAGGTCATGCCCTTCCCAGGGTAGCCCATACCAATGACGTCATCCCAGCTTCAGGGTCCCTCGGGGCCACCAAGGCTTCTACTGAGAGGGCATCGCAGCTCAACTGAGGCCTGGACTTCCCCTTTCCATCTCAACAGCTGATAGAATTCCCCAGAAAAAACAACCTGCATACTAAACCCCCTCCCAGGGTCTGATTCCTGGGTAACCCAAGCAGCGGCAATTTCCGTCTTTAGTGGGCAGACTCTGGGTCTGGATTTGGACTGAGTTTCAGTGCAGCCCCAGCACTGGGGAGTTATGTGGCCCCGGTCCTCTGAGCCTCTGCTTCCAAGCCCGCAACATGGACACAGAGGTGCACATCTCCCAGGGCAGAGGGGAAGACTAAACGATGGCAGGCACTTGGCACAGTTACTGAGTGCCTGGGAAACTTAAAAATACCTAATTGTGTAGCTCTGCCATGGCTGGCTGTGACTTGGGTGGCTCACGTTCTCTCTCTACAGGTTTGGACTCGAGCTTTACCGCTGTATTGCTTGGTAGTTGTGTTTCTTGAACTCTGGGTTCCGTGCGGGGCATTGCCCGTCATTTACTACCGACCGGGCCTCCTGCGCCAATATACTTTTCCACCATCATTTGCATTTGGCAGCAAGGGGAGGCAGCTGGCAGCTCGAAGCCCATGCACCGCGCCCTGAGGTCACGTGAGGTCCGAACTCCCTGCAAGAGCGACGTCTCCTAGCATCCCCCGACTGACCCAGCCTCCAGTTTAATGAGGAGCACGGATAGGAAAGACGGAGAGAATCCCAGTGGTCGCTGGCACAGCCCCAAGGACAGGGGGGCGGCAGAGAAGACCAAGTGGTTCCCTCCTGTCCGTCACATGACCCAGCAGGCTGCTCCTGCAGCCACTGCCATTTTTGTCTGTCCCAAAGTCAGCTGTTGTCCCTGTCACCAAGCCCCAGGAGGAGGGTTAGAGAGAAGCACTGGAGTCAGAACGAGGGTCACCTTCATAAGGCGTCTCTCCTTTCCTCACTCTGTCTCACCCTTCCCAGTGCGGCACCTGCTGCTCGTGGGGGGCTCAGCCTCCGAGCTGTGGCCTTGTCCAAAAAGTATATTGAAGTTCCACAAGTGAGATGCCTGGAGTGTAAAGTACAAAATCCTAAAAACGAGTGTTCCCTGTAGTCCTCGGGGTTTAATCCAAACGCTGAGTTCGTGCAGTGGCCCCTTTAAGAGAAGAGCCTCTATCATGGAGAATGGAAGCAGCCTCCCTTGTCCTGGGGTCACATCCATGAAGAGCCAGCATTTGGGCTGCAGGCTGCGGCCAGCCAGAGCCTATCACATGGGCGGCCCATGCCGCAGGAAACAGTCATGTTGATCCTGAATAATATCTTTTGATTGGTACTATGTTTTTATTTTTATTTTTTTGGTACTGTGGGTGGAACCCAGAGGCATTCTCTGAGCTATACTCCCAGCCCTATTTTGTTTTTATTTTGAAACAGGGTCTCACTGGGTCGATGAGAGCCTGGCTACTTACTGAGGCTGTTTTTAAACCTGCAATCCTCCTGTCCTAGCTTCCCAAGTACTAGGATTACAGGCGTGTGCCACCACGCCCAGCTTGGTAGCTGTATTTTAAAATGAGAAAGAAAAAAAGAAATGGGATCTTCACACGTTTACAAAAACATGTAACTTTTGCCCCAAGGGAGTAAAATGGTACATTACACACAAAACACACAGCTGTGCTCAGAATGGAGAAGTCACCCACCAGCATCCTGCTCACAGCCTGGCGGCGAAGCACTGGACAGCTTTGAAACTCACTGTTTAGCTGCTTCCAGACCCTCAGTGATGCCTGGTTCCCAAGGCACCTGTCCCCCTCTGTCCAGTCTCTACTCCTCCCTGTCCCACCCCTGCTGACCCTGTGATTCTGAACTCTTCTGTGTCTGAGCAGTAGACTCTGCCAAGGACTTCCCCTCCCATCTGAAGAGTGCGTGCCCGTCCCATGTCGTGGCGTGGTCCTCATCCATCTGTGGCACTTCCCCTGCCTGTCTGCAGTGAATTGGGGGAGGAAGGGGTCCTAGGTCCCCGCCACAGCCTGGAACAACTACACTGTGCAGATGGCTCACTGTCTTGTGTCATTTCTTCCCGAGCCTTTCTCCCAGCTAGCCTGTGAGCTCCCATCTTTGCAATCGGGACCCCCAGTGATCAGCCCGGCACCTTTACTGAAATGGTAGTGGAAATGCAGGACCCAGGGTCTGAATGTGGCCGGCATATGTATAGTCACTGAGCTGAAGGGAACCCAAGTAGAAAGATGGGATTTTCCTTAACACACTGCCCCACACTTGCCTGCCCCAGCTCACTGTCACTTTCAGTTCACTCACCCGCCCCAAGAGGGCTTGCCGAGGTCCAGCTGCAAACCTAGGCTCTGAGGGTGCACGTTTAGTACACTGCCACCCACTCAGGCTAACGTCTTTGTCCTCTGCTTATCTTCTGCTCCATCCCATAGCTGTCCTCTGTTTGCTGCTCCCAGGCCCTCGATGGTTCATGCCACCTTAGGCTGCAGGCTTTTTACAGACAAACTCCTCTCTTCAGGAAGACTTTCTGAAACTTGCCCATCTGGCAAACTCCTGCCGCCTTGCAACCAGCTAATGTGCTAGAAGCTTTCTCCACAGCAATGGAAACGAAGTGCTCAGAGTAGACCCCGCAGACTGCAGAAGCCATCTGCCCTGCACCCCTCTTGGCCAACCAGAGCGGCAGAAGCCTTTCCTCTGAATGGGCAGTTTACACATACACACACACACACACACACACACACACACACACACACACACACAAAACAATTGAGGCCAAGAGATTAAGTCTGCATGCAGGAGTGGACTAGCAAGACCCTCTCTTCCAGAAACTCAGCCAAGCAATCTTATCTAACTCTGGGACAGCCAGAACCAGGGGTTCAAATCTCCGCTCATCCAATCCCTTGGGTCTTCAGTTTCCTTATTTGAAAAATAGACTTGTGCTACTACCTTTCTTGTGAGCATTGAGTGATTTGTAAATGTTTAGTATTTAATAAATATTTCCTTTTCTCCCTGAGTAGAAAGCATCTTATGAGAGCACCATACTCACTCTGCGTCAAAACCACAAGTTCACATACCAACAGCGGAAGGCAGAATCACACCCTCTCTGTGACTCACATCGACCGCCCCAACTCTTCCTTCCAGTTTGGGAACTCCACACAGATGGGATGTCAGCTCCGACATCTTTCCTGCTCTGAAATCCCACTTGTGAAAGTCACATTTAAGATGACAGTGGCGTCTGGCTGTGCCTGGGAGACATCTGCTCAGATCTATAGGCTGAGAGGAACATGTTCAATGCTCCATGGTTTTTTTTTTCCCCTTTGTTGGTACTTCAAGTCTCAGTCATAAAAATGTTTAGCAAAAACAGAGTGGTAGCATTGTAGAAACTACTTGGAGATGTTTATGCTTCTGTCTATACATCCTTAACCATAAGTATGTGACATTTATAAATCCAAGAGTTCCTTATCTACAGATTTAACATTTTTTTTTTAGTGATGATACTTAAGGACAGCAGGTGTGCGATGCGGAAAAAAAAACCCTCTTCGGTTCACTGTTGCTAAGGATTGCAGCTGGGGAAACCCCTTGAGACTAACTTGGCAATATAAATCTGCATCTTAAAATATAACTTTCTCAAACCCCCCAAATTTCCACTTTGATGAACCTGCCCAGAAAGCAATCCAGACTTCAGATGGGGCTTCGGGTACCAAGGTATTCATTCACACTGGTATTTTTATAATGCCAAAGAGTCATGAACCATCAAAGATCCAAACCCAGAGGAATGGGTTAGTGACCTGGTGGAATGAGATGATGTCACCTCGCTGTTCCCCTGAGTGATCCTGCCTGTCATTCCACTAGACTGTGGGCAAGGAGAAAGGAGGGGTGCAGGAGAGTTAATGAATGAGTGAGCTAAGGCACACATGTGGTCATGGGGAGGGCAGGAGCTAGAGAGACCGGTGACTGTTTGGAAAGATATACATGATGCTACTAGGTCAATCCAACGAAGATGTGCAACATAATGAACAGAGAGATTTCAACTACATCAGACTGTACAATGCAGTCTAAGGGTGGAAGGAAATAATCCAGCAGTGTATCAACTGACAGCAGTAACTTCTTTTTTTTAAATTTTATTTCTTTTTTTTTTTTTTTTTTTTTTTTTTTTTGCGGTACTGGGGATTGAACTCAGGGGCATTCTACCTCTGAGCTATACCCCCAACCCTATTTTTTTTTTTGTGGTACTGAAGGTTGAACTCAGGGGCATTCGACCTCCGAGCTACACCCCCAGCCCTATTTTTTATTCCTTATTTTGAAACCGAGTCTCACTCAGTTGCGGAGAGCCTCACTAGGTAGCTGAGGCTGGCCGCGAACCCGGATCCTCTGGTCTCAGCCTCCCAAATGCTGGGATTACAAGCGTGTGCCACCACGCCCAGCTCCCAGCCCTATTTTTTATTCTCTATTTTTGAAACAGGGTCTCCCTAAGTTGCGGAGGGCCTCACTAAGTAGCTAAGGCTGGCCGGGAACCCGGATCCTCCGATCTCAGCCTTCCAAATGCTGGGATTACAAGCGTGCGCCACCACGCCCGGCTGACAGCAGTAACTTCTAAAGAACTGGACCTTTCCTTCTGTATTTCTGCATTGTTTGATTTTTTTTTCTAACTAACAAATATCATAGGACCTTTCTCCAGGGATGTGTGTGAAGATCAAATGCTCAGTGCTAAAAAAAGGAGTCCTCATTGAATGTTTAAAAGTCTCTAAAATAGTCTATCATTACTTTCAATTAGACATAGCAGGTTTATCTCTATCAACCCATGCAAAATTAAGAAAAAGAAATGAGAAAATTGAAACTCATGATGATAACAAAAACAAAAGATAAAAAGGAGGAAGAAGACAATGAGCAGAGAGAAGTAAGAGATTTCAACAGAGCCTCTGGTAAACCTGGGGCCGTGGCACTGTTGTAGGACTCAGCAGAGGACTGAGCAGCTCTGGGCTGCAGGAGAAAGCTCTGTCCTGCTGTGTGGCTCCAGGGAAGGAGATGCAGGGGGCTTAGCCCAGGCAGAGATGTGAAAATCCCTGGACGCAGGGTAACAACCGGAGCAGGAGGGTGCCGCTACATTGAGGGGCTCTGCAGGGAACAGTACTGAGTGGCCATGATAACTGAGTACTTTCTCTTTCTTCATCTGGACCTTACTCTATTTTGAGGACAAAGGGGAATAAATGGAAAAGCGATGATGAAGGACAGAGCTGAGTCTTCATCTCTCAGGCTCAGTAGATACTTTTTTTTTTTGCAGTACTGGGGAGTGAACTCAGGGGCATTCTACCTTCGAGCTATACCCCCAGCCCTATTTTTTATTCTTTATTTTTGAAACCGGGTCTCACTAAGTTTCAGAGTGCCTCACTAGGTAGCTGAGGCTGGCCGCCAACCCGGATCCTCCGGTCTCAGCTTCCCAAATGCTGGAATTACAACTCAGTAGATACTTCTAAAATTGACAGATCAAGGACCGGTGGGATCTGCACTTGCTTTAGATACCTGGAGGCCAGGGTGGGATGAGTAGCTGACACGGGTGGGGGGGCTCTGGTGTGGGGACAGCAGGGAGAAGGAGGTAAGGTAGGGAACTAGTGTTTGTTTTTATTTAAAACTATAAAGCTTTGGGACATTTTTATTATTTCAACTGTCTCTGTTCATCCCCTTGATAAAATTCAAAATCAGTTTTGGCCAAAGTCTAACTCAGACCTGTATTATCATCACCTGCCAGCCTGGAGTGTCCTGGTCACTCTGTAATCCCTGCCTCGGCCACCCATGACATGCTAATGATGGCGCCTGCCTCTTAGTGTTTCAGGAGGCAAGCACCTGACCATGTGTATAAAGTGCTCAGCACATTCTGTGTAGAATCCCCAGGAAAGAAATCACCAAGTATAATATCTGTATGATCCAAGGTCAGTTATTTTAACAGTGTGAAGACAACTGATAGCACAGCTTGAGGATATCTTTATACTTTCAGCCACAGTCCTGGTGTTAAATGACCCCGCCTGCAGGAGCTCTGCTCGGCTCATCAGCTAGGGCCATAATGACAGATGTCTAGGGCCCTCAGACATCATGTCACAGGCCAGGAATTAGTGTCACATGGCCTGTTGGCTGAGCAGTACCTGAAACCCAGGCTGAACCTCGAATTTCCCACAAGGGAAGCAGAAGAAGGAATGGTGGGGGAGGGAGAACAGGCTGGCCTCAGCTGTCCTACCCCGCCCTGTCCAGAGCACAAGGTGTCCCCCCATCCCATAGTCACCCACTTCCTGTCACTTTGAGGCCACTCAGAGCATGTCACACTAATAGCTCAGGGCTGTGGTGGCGCCCAGGAGGACTGGCAACCCTGCTCTTGCTTTGCTGCTGGGTTCCTGGGCTCCAGGCCAGAACTACTTCATCCTTAGATGTCACTTGTATGTCACCTGTCACTGTGAGCTCAGCTAACAAAGAGCTGCCTTCTCCCACTCTGGGGTCCCCAATGCCACTCTTCTTGGCATCTCTCCAGGACCGTGCAGGCCTGGTCATTACCTAGAGTGAAGCAATCCTTAGAATGAAAGTAGGGAGAACCGGACAGGAGTCCCGCTCCGATCCAATTACTGCATTATGGGAGTAAGTCATGCGATTTCTGTGAGTCAATCTCCTCATCTATGGAAGGGGCGCATTGCTAGTGTTTGCCATGCCTGCGTGTGTGTGTAATCCACAGGAGCTGAGATTCGTGTGTGAGAGTCAAATCCCTGCACAAAAGTCAAAGGGAAGGAGGAAAATGAAGACGAGACAGTTCTATCCCAAGAAAGATCAGGAAGAAAACAGACTTACCTTTCTCTGTGAGGGGAGGCAGGACAATGGAAGGGCAGAAACTAGGAGCAGCACTTGTATCAACTGTAAAGAAGAAAAAGCAGCTTTTTAGCTCATTTTTACCCCTCAGTGTCACTGAGCTCTGGAAACGGTACCAGAGGCCCACGATGGCAGTAGGGAAATTGGACTCGGTGCACACAGCCTGCCCCAGCCCTCACCAGTCAGTCAGGATGGGCCAGGTTATGCCGAGATAACAAAGAACCTCAAGTCCCAGTGGCTGCGGGCAACACTGGGCCCTCTCCCTTGCACTGCAGAGGGCCGGGCTCTGCTCTGTGCCATCCTCCCTCAAGACCCTGCAGAAGGCAGCACCATCTTGGCCCACACTTCAACCACTGCATTTGGTGGCAAGAGGAAAATGGCGCATTTCCATCTTGCTCTTACAGCTTCTGTCTAGAAGTGACACGCATCGCTCCCACTCCCACATCATGGGCCAAAGCCAGGAGTGTGGCTGGAGGTGGAGTGTGGCCTGCGACGTTCAGAGAGGGCAGAGCCAGAAACACGTGGCCACCAACACCATGCCTCCCACCAGGTCTTATTCAATAAGCTCTCCAGGCCTCAGTTTCCACATCTGCACAATGGGGACAGTACTTCCCACCTCAGGAGTACTGTGAGATTGATGAAGGTAACAGCATGTGACATTTGGCACTGTGCCAGGCATAAGAGTTAAGGCTGGAGCCAGGGTGGTGGATGGAAGGATGAGACTGGTGTCACTGTAGTGTGCTTCCTCCTCTCCCCTTGCACCTGAACACTGAAAGCAGGCAGCACACAGTGTGGAAGGCTACCTTCTTAGGCAACTCCCTGCCAAGGGCCAAGGAGCTGCAAGAGGTGACCCTTGAAGCCATAAATGAGCCGGACAAAGATTTCCACACCAGGCATCCATGGCCCCCAAGAAGAATTGATTTCCTATTCCCAAAGCACTTTATTTCTAAGACTTACTCTGGTACACAGCCCACTGTGCTATAGGTACTCCTATATGCTCATGTCCTCCTCTCTAGGGTGTTAGTCTCCAAGAAAACAATCCTATTTTATTAACCTTCCATATTTCAGTGCCTAGTACAGTGCATAGTTCAATGTAAATCAACAAAGTTTCAAAGCTTATACCTTTATTCTGTAAGAGACCCAGCACTAGGCAGGTGTATTTAATTAGAGTCTGCAAATCCTCCTTAGAATGTGAGCTGGAGGGCAGAGACCATATCTTTCTTACTCAGCCATATGTCATAGTGTAAGAGAGAGGGAGAAGCTAGGTCCCAATTTTTACTCTCTCGTTTACCTGCTGTGTCACCTTGGACAAGGGTTTTGACTTCCTTGGGCCTCTATTGCCTTACACGACATAGGTGTGAGGTTAAATGAGAGGAAGCTTGCATGGGGCTTGACCCCCAGCCAGCACACAGTTAACAGCCCCATAAACAGGGGCGAGTTTTGCAACCCCAGAGGCTCCCGGGTATGGCTGACAATCAGGCCATGTTGGTTGAATGAGAGTCTCACTGTGGATTTTAATCCCCTGCCCTATTATAGTTTCTGCTCGATACTCCAGAGTCCCCAGCCTGACCTCACAGAGAATACTCTGGAAAAAGTTAGTGGTCGGGGCAGTCAGATGAAATGCAGAAGACAGCTGGAACGAGTCGGGACAGGGAGCACCTTGGGTTCTTTTCATTGCCAACTCCTGTCGAGATGTCGTAACACTCTGGTCTGATTTCTATTATATTTCTGCACAAACGAATGACTGCTTAAGCTTCTTTCTACTCCAGTCTGCCATGAGTCATATGAAGATGGAAAAGGACATTTTTCAGACTCTGGTGGGTGAGGAGGTGAGATGACAGACAGGGTCAGGAGGCTCTGGGGTGAGTGTCCAGCTGGGAAGCCGCTGGCATGAATGCCCAGTGCTGGTCTGGGGTGGGGAGTGCTGGGGAGCCAGGTAGTAGGCGAGCCTTCTCTCTGCCCTGCCTCTGTGAGCGAAAGCAGGGAGACTGCTACATACAGAACGTTCTTCCTGAATAGGAACTCATGGAGGCTGTGTCATTAAACAACTCTGATTTTTTTTTTTTCCTAAAATAATTCAAGATGTTAAATTTTTACAAAAGCCAATAGACTAAACACAAATCAAGTCACAGGACACTGAAAGTAGAAAACAGCAAGAAGATTCCCGTCAGTCATCCTGGAAATAATTCACTCCCAAAGAGTTGGCCGTGAGGTGGAGGGATGCACAGCCCCTGAGCACGGTCAGGGCCACCTTCTACCCGGGTGCCCCAGCTACGCCTTTCAGTTCAAACATGGTGCTGAAACTCGAGGCGACACCACCATGGGTTGGCATGCTAGTCACTAGTCTTTTTCTTCTCCTCGAACTGATTAGTAAATTGCTTGCTAGTCAATTGGGTTGGGGAAAACCTGTCAAATGAAGTGTCTGGACATTTCAGTATCCACTCACTTGAAGACCTGCCCGGTGACTACATCTTAAAATGTAAGAGCCAAAGTGCGGGCCATCGGATCTGGGTTTACAACTCGACTCTGCTTCTGGTATGGGTCAAAGTACCTTCACTTTTGACTTCTTTTTTTTTTTTTTGCAGTACTGGGGATTGAACTCAGGGGCATTTTACCTCCAAGCTACACCTCCAGCCCTATTTTTTTTATTCTTTATTTTGAAACCGAGTCTCACTAAGTTGCGGAGTGCCTCACTAGGTAGCTGAGGCTGGCCAAGAACCCGGATCCTCCGGTCTCAGCCTCCCGAATGCTGGGATTACAAGTGTGCGCCACCACGCCCGGCGCACCTTCACTTTTGTATGCCACATTCTCCTTACCTTACAATGGAGGAGATAATGCCTCCTCTGTAGGGTGTTATGATTATTGAGCAATGTGACCCCTTCAAGTCCAGCACCTGTCTGACCCACAGCAGGCGCACACTATACTTTGGGGAGTCTCTTCTCCAGCCCCCGGTACACCCGGGCTTGTTGGCACTGTCATGCAAGCCCCCCACCCTCCATTGGGCAGTGGGTAGACTCAGCCCAGCTTGGACCAAACAGTGTCCCTTTAACTTAAAGCAACCCACATGGAGCGAATCAGTGACCACAGTGGCACCCTAATGCAGCCAGCCACTTGTTCTTGCTAAGTCCATCTATGGAACCTGGTCCATTTCCCTCTTTCCTGAGATCTACTTCATCACCTTTTTATCAAGTCAATGAGAAGACTCTCAAAATATTCCTTTTCTGCTTGAGTGAATAGAAGCCATTTCTGTTGCTTGCACTCAACAAATCCTGACTAGTCAGTCTACTTCCAAATCCGAGGACATCACCTTGCTGCATGTTGGGACACAGTCAACTGAGGAAGCCCACAGAGCCGTGAGGACAAGGCTACTCACTGGGCTTCTGGTACCACCCGAAGGGATGGGTGCGGGCCTCAATGTCGGGAGAGCCGCAGTCCAGGATGCGCCAGGAGCCTCTGTTTTCTTCACTGCACGTCTGAAGTCCCATGCCATTCAGAGTTAGGCACGTCACCTCTCCTCCTGGAGCAAAACAAACCCAAACAGCCCCGGCCAGGAAGATGAGCACAATGGAAGATTGTAATTGAGTGGGAGGAATTCTGAACACTGCCATTCAGCAAACATCTGGAGCTTCTGCTATATTCCAGGAAGGGTCAGAGCAGCTGGTAGAAACCTGGTGCTTGCAGGTAAGGAGCGTGCCGCCTGAGAGCTTGGGATGGAGACAGCTGCTGTTTATCACACCTGCCCGTATGGTACCAGAGCTGGGCTGAGCTCTGTGGGTAGCACTTCACTGGTTCTCATGACACCTGGTGAGGACCTATTGACAGATGTGAGTTCCTCTTTATGGCTGAGAAAGCTCAGGCCAGGAGAGATTGTGACTTCTCCAGAATCAGAGCATCCTATGGATGTATCCAAAGTTCACCCTACCAAGCCACCTGAACAGAGGCCTAAAGGATGAGCAGAGGCCAGCTGAGGGAAACGAGCAAGCAAGGAGGCTGTGTGGGCAAGGCAGAACCACACCAGGAAGTGCAGGTCACCGGCCCAGGAGCTGCATCCCAGCTATTACAAGGATGTGTCGCCTGCT
The DNA here is from genome assembly GCA_004027655.1 of Graphiurus murinus. Taxonomy (NCBI): domain Eukaryota; kingdom Metazoa; phylum Chordata; class Mammalia; order Rodentia; family Gliridae; genus Graphiurus; species Graphiurus murinus. The sequence continues at coordinate 109,807 of PVLC010002158.1, read as the reverse complement.
CTCTCTGAGCCCGGCTTCCCTTCCTGTGAAAGAGCACCTCTTGCCCACCCTTCGGGAGGAGATGCTGAAGTTCAGATAAAATCGTAGGTATGAGTGTATTTCCTAGACTATAAGGTGTTCTGGGAGAGGGAGTTGGTATCACTAATACCTTTCAACTGGGAAACGTTGAGAAATCCAAAGCCGGTGCAGCAGGGGTCCACATCGCACAGTCGTTCACATTCGAAGAACCTGCCATCAGCGGAGAGAGAGCAGGCCTGAAGGTTTTGGCGGGGCCCCAGGACCTGCTGGGTGGGCTGAGTGGTAGCCACTCTTAGTTTTAGGGGCCAGCTTTCTTTTAACTACCTAAAGTGCATGCATGGATTCCTAGCTTTGAGATCATTTCTGAAAATGAAATTTCTACTGTTTTCTTAAGAATATCGTCTTGCCAGCCTTCATTCATTTATCAAGCACATACTTGGCGTGTATCATGTGCCTGGCTCCACATCAAGATAAGCTTGGATCTTGAGTGTGCTCCTGCAATCCTTGCAGATAAGCGGGAAAGCTCAGCTTTGGATTCTGGGGAAAGGAAGAAATGGCAGGCGTGGTATCCCTAGAAAGGGGATTCTGTGGTTTACAGTCAGGGGAGCTACAAGGAACCAATTTAAGCAGCAAAGAGCTGTTTGTTTTCCCTCAACTTCCCTTCTCGCTCACTCTGCAACATGGACTAGTTATACTCTAAGAATACATCTATTTTCTGGCTCAGGTGACCCAAGCTCTCACACCAGGACCTACTTTGCATATCTACCAGATGTAACTACTATCCCCCTATACTCAGCTTCTAAGCCAGTCATGGCAGGAGGAACTTAGTGGCTCCAAACCAGTGCGGGTCTCCCACTCTGCCCACCTGGTCCCAGTCTGATCACTCATTCCTGACTACTGAGAGCAAACTCAAACTGTCAGCCCCTTTTTGAGTGGGGGTCTTGCCTCATTCCTGCTGTTTATCATATCCCGGTAGTTTAAGCTCATATCTACAGGGCAGCTTCTCCAGGGCTGGCTTCATCTCTGCCCTGATGCTAGCAAGACACCTCCCTGTCTTCCCCTCTTCCATGCCTGCCCACCTGCCTATCTGCTACTTCTTTTTCTTTGCTCAGAAGCCCATCACTAAACTCCAACCTGGACTATGGGCTTTCCCAGCTAACTACACTACTACACTTCCTGAGTCAGGATCCACAAGTTCTGCTCCACTAGCGCCCATCCCAGTACCAAGGCCAGCTTGATTCCTGGTTTCCAGACGGACCAGCCTGCATCACCTCCATTTTGTTAAGTAAATCTTAAGTATCAGCAACATAGTACAATTTCAGAACTCAACCATACTTCATAAATCAATGGTTCTTGGACCAATGACTTTCAAAGTACAAAAAACCTCCCTGGGGAGCTTCCTTAAAATTCGTTAGAATTCTGATTCTCAGGAGCCCAATTCAGTAGGTCTGGGGTGGGCCCCAGGAACACGATCAGTGAGAAGCCTTTTCTTCTAGTGATTCTGGTGAGCAAAATTATACCTCATACTACAGTGAGCGAAGCCTCACTCCAGCTAGAACAACCAAGTAACAGCTAAGCAAATACATGCGTACATTTTAAAAGTAATAAATAAAATAAAAAATACTTCTGAGCCTGTGATCTGTTAAAAGTTCTACTTGCTCTCCAGATTCTGAATACAGTTATCATGAGACTTTGAGGATCAACATCATTACCAGGTGGGACAATTTTAATTAACTGATAATTAATAAAATGCAGCTCAGCCATGTCTCTTCCATCAGCTGATTGGGGGTTCAGAGCTAAATCTGGTTTTTAATATCAGTGATTTGCCTTAGCCAAGCATTTTAGACGTGCTATTTCTTCATTATGTTTTGTTCGCCTTAGCTTTGGGCTTTTTTTGCTTTTATTACTATGCTTCTTCCTATAACTGCTATGGCATCTCCTTTTTCATGGAAACAGAACAGTCTTAATATTGAATGTTAGGGGTAGGGCAGAGGTCACTCACCCATTGGAAATGGGTTTTTCAGACATAGGCACTTTGTTTCGAATGGAAATCCCCGTCAGCTTCCGGAAGGGCAGGCGAGTATAAAAGTTCTTCACTCTGTCATTCAGTACAACTGCACAGAGGGAGAAAGGAAGGGCATCACTGAGAGATAAATGCACTTGACCTGTGAAAATACGAGGACCCACCAAAGCTTCCATTAAAGATGCCCTCTTAGACTCATGGATTTACTCTCAACTCTCATCTCAAATCTCACTGAAATGAGAAGAGTTTCTTATAGTCATGAACCCAGGAGGATAAAGAGAATGGACGGAGGGATTTAGTGACACAATTTGGGGAATTGGAAAGCATATGGGGGAGTAAACCTTGGACCTAAGAGATTGGACTCCATTTTTCTGTGGGAATTACTGAGTAGCTGTCCATGTGCCTCTGGACCCCAGAAGGTTCAGGTGTGGGCAACTGGGGAAGACAGAGGGCTGAGGATCTCTTTCAGAAGAACAAGGTCTCCAGATACCTCCTCTTGCTTTCACAGCTGACAGGTGCCCCTCTCCACCATGGGGAGGGAAAGATAGAGGGTGGAAAGTTATCCCCACGAGGGAAAGCAGAGAGGGCTTCTTGGATGCCTGCAGAATGGATACTGCTAACTTCACAATAAAAGCAGAGGTCCCTTCAAGTTTGTGACGACTACTCAGACTCCCCCATCCTCCAGCCTAATTTGGTGCCCAACCAGCTAGACCTATATCTGTTGGCAGGTAATGTGAGATTCTCCTAGAGGACGGATCTAAAAATACCAACACGAGAGAGCCCCTAAAGGGACCCAACGAGATCATCCTAAAGAGAAACCTACAGCCAACAAGCTGCCACCAAACAGGGCTTCCCAGTTGCCATGTGGGCCTCCCATGCATTTGAATGGAAAACCAAGGGCCACCTGAGAGGGGCCTCCAACAGAGAAGGTAGAAGAAGAAATGAAGGGTACACCAAGAGACTGTACAGGGAGAAAACTCCCAAGGAAGACATCGTCATGTCCATGGAGGGAAATATCAGCTTGGGTCATGTAAGCCAGTGTGGTTTAGAGCCACTATGGTGTAGTGCATTACAATCATACGTCTTTGTTAGGTACAAACTGGTAAAGGCATACATGCACACATTTCTCATTTAATCCTTCCCCAATTCCTGCCCCATTCTCTCTCCCTCCCTCCTTCTCAAGTTCAGTTTAGTGATTGACCTTGATGTTTGTGAAAGTACATCATGTGTATTAAAGTGTTTCCTGCCCTACCCCCCTTCACCTTCAGTTAAGTCACCTTCTTTGCTCAGCTAAGGCTTCTCCTTCTTTGTCTAGAGTCCCTTTTATGACCCACTTTCTCCCTAGCTTCCACATATTAGGGAGAGCATATGATTTTTTGCATTTTGTGACTAACTCATCTCACTTAGCATAATGTTTTCCAGTTCCATCCATTTCCCTGCAAATTACATTATTTTGTTCTTCTTTATGGCTGAGTAAAATTCCATTGTGTACATATCCCATAGTTTTGTAATCCTTTCATCTGTTGATGGACATCTTGGCTGGTTCCATAGGTTGGCAATTGTGAATAGTGCGACTATAAATATAGATCCACATGCATCAGTCTGATAGTTTGGTTTCCATTCTTTTGGGTAGATACTCAGAAGTGGTATTGCTGGATCATATGATAGGTTCATTCCCATTTGTCTGAGAATCCTCCATACTGTTTTCCAATGTGGTTGCCCTAACCTGCAATCCCACTCTGAGTGAGATACCTAAGTAGCAGTATTCTCAAGTTAGCCCGATGCATTTCTGAATGGCTTCACATCGCTGCTAGGAGCACAGACAACTTCACTTTTCCAAAGGAGAAGAAATTAATCTGGGGATTCCTGAAACCATGGAGTCAACAGCCCATTAGAGCTTCATTTCCTGCAGATCCCACAGAGCGCTCACCTCTCTTCCGGAACAGGGCCTCTGGCTGCTGGGGCAGGATCAGGCTGCAGCCCTTGGCGCTTGATTCCATGACATCATCACACACCTGGGCATCTGGGTACAGGGAGCAGGTGAAATACAAGGAGGTGCTGTCTGTTATCTCTGCAAGCTGACAGAAGGAGGGCTCCTGCGCACAGCCTGTAGGAAAGAAGGCAATACAGCCTCAGGCCTCAGGCAGTCCACAGGTGAGAATCGCCTCATTAGGATCCTCTGGGGAAAATGCCTGGTAGGGACTCTTTGTAGGGTGGAATCCCAAGACAAGCATGATTGTCAGGTCCACAGAAGGTCCAAGCAAAAACACTGGGGTTCTGCTAGCTGGGGAGAGGTCATATGGCCCTAAATAAAGACTGAGTCAAAGTGGGGTGAGGGGTTGGTCTCAGACTCAACCCTACAGGATGTGAAAGGAGAGCACCCCATGGATCTACCGATGGTCACCTCAGGGGCTGTCAGGATCTGCAGACCAAAGGTCACAGGACTAGAAAAACTGTGAACATTGTGAATGGCCTCCCTGTCCCCATACACATCCCATCTTTGCTGGAGGTACCTGTGAGGTCCTTAAAGGCAAGGAACATGACATAAAGCCTAGAAAATAATGCATATTCAATAACTGCCAATGGATGGATGGATGGATGGATGGATGGATGGATGGATGGATGGATGAATGGATGGAAGATTCTGGGAACAAAGAACAGACTACACTATGAGCTTCTAGAAAACAGGGATTAGGTCCTATCTTTCTTCTAGGAGCATAGTAGCCCCTGAGTTCTTGAGTCTGAGTGATCTGTGTCCCAACAGTTGTTCAACGAGACCTGTGATGCTGGACCGCAGGGTCTGGAAGGAGCAGGATGCGTCCTGACGATACTTACGAGAAAGACACCACAGGTTTGCCTGCTGTGCTGAAAAGCGGTGTTTGAAAAGCCAGTGTCTCTGGCTGGGCAGGGACCGGTTTGCATTGATTATGACCTGGGTGAGGTCCACAGGCGAGAACAGTTCTGTTTTCACATCTGAAAAACAAGGAGAGAGTCAACTTTCTCCACTTTATCTTTACAGGGAATCGGAAACAGAAGTAGAATCAGACATAGAGAGACAGAGACATTCTTTGGTGATGTGTGGCCAGGACAAATCTGGAGCCAATGGGTTGGGTGTCTGGTCAGGCAGGAGGGGTTCAGAAGGTCCTAGAACAGCCTAAAAATTACAGAGTTGCAAAATCTGGAATCTTGGTTTGGAAGAAACCTTAGAAGCCATCTGGTCGACCTTCTCACCCAAGGCAGGGCTTTCCCTGTGATTCTCCAGCCTGTGGCCCCCTTGTGGCAACTCTATGCCAACCACGGCTGCTCCCCCTTGTCAGGGAGTCTTGGAGTCAGATCCATCTCTCCATAACTTCTTTTTATTACTGATGCTCCTTCTGTCTTCAGAAGCCACATGGAAGTCCAACCTCCAAACCAAATGGCAGCCTTTGTCTGTGAAGAGGGCTTTCAGCTCCACTCAACCCCAAACCTGAACATTCCAGCCCAACTAGTCCTCATCTTCTTTCCTATGTTCTCACATGGTGCAGTCCCTGCTTAACGCTCTTTCCACCACCACCTCCATAAAGTAGAAGCCCAAGCTCTTTGCTCCATCCAGGCTCTGTGTGCATTTCAAGCCTCCATTCTGATTGCCTCGATTTACCCTCTAGCAGCACAGGGACATCTCCAGACTGCTTGCAGCCCTGTGCTATTGAGCAAGCCCTTCCCTTTATTGGTGCATGCTTCCTTACAGCCTTCTCCCCACCTAGCTCCTACTTGTGCTCCAAGGATCAGGTCTGTTCCCTCCCTCTCCTAGCTGGCTCTATGAAGAAGTTCCCAGGGCTGAAGGCACCATGGTCCAGGCCCTGGGAGACAGCACCGTGCCCCCTGAGAGCTCTGAATTCCCAGAGGACCTCACCCTGGGTGCGAGAAGCAGATTAGGGGGATGCACTGGGGAACGTTGGCAGTGCTTCTAGCATGGCCTCCCACACTACCCCCACTTAGCTTTGGACTTGGGCATTCTTTCATCAGCCCGCTTTCCACACTCCATCGCCCAGGGTCATGGAAGCCTGAGCTTCCTCACTAGCAACCACCACCAAATGGACCATTCTTTACGAACATCTCGAAAAGCAGGAATTTGGTGCTGGCAGAGCCCCCTTCAGAGGCCATGTCCCTGCCCAGCCTTCTGGCCACTGCATCTGACCCTGCTGTATCTACGGACCAGCTTACACAGCTCTCTCTTCATTGCAATGTGCTCGGCAAATGTGGGAGCTCAGGGAGGGCACAGATGCCTCTCTGGATCAGCGTAGGAGAGGGAAACAAGCTCCTGAGGCCCACTGGGCGTCCCTCCACCACAGTGAACCTGGATCCTTGGCACAGTGATCCTTGCTCCTAGGACACCTTCTCCCAGGCATCCCCTGGAAACATCTGGAAGGTGCTTCTGGGCTCCTCTGAGAAGCCTTTCCTGACCTCTCCTGTGGGCTGCTTGGCATCCTCCCTTCCCTGCATTCCCACTGCCCTTGACACCTTGTCACGCAGGAGCTGGATGGTGGGAAGTCTCTCTACTCTGAGAACATCCAAGGGCACAGCATATAGACTCAGAACATGTCTGCAGGAAAGGAGAATGAATACTGTAGCAGTGGCTTATACACATATTAAGAAAAGTCCATTTCTCATGAGTTCTCTTTAACTCTGCACTCCCCTGACAGGCGAGGAGGCCAGGCCAGGCTGACCAGATGGGAGGCTGGTCTTGTTACTTCCCTGTGCTTTTCCCAGACTCTTCCTCGCAGATCGACTGTGGTAACCAGATGCAGAAAGAGGAAAACTCCTCAGTGCTTTGCTTCAGAGGGTTCGTTCTCACGGCTGGGAATGTGAACAAGGAGCAGCCCTGGCCCAGCCTCCCTGTGATTTCTTCTGCAGGTGCTTTGTCTTCTAAAGCCCAGGAATGTGATCAGCTGAGAAAGGGAAAACCTAGTTGAGCTTTGTCTATTCACCCTGAGTCCCTGCAAGGTTTGGGGTGAGGCCCAGCTCCCCTCTTGGGAGAAGGGAAGACAGAGGACCCTTGCTGTGGGATCATGTGATAGTATTGTAGATATGGCCCTGGCACAGCATTTCAGGATGGGTTTTAAAAAATGTTCTCAAGTGCTACCACCTCATACACATTTACCTTGATGCAACCTATGTGGCCACCCCTGCAGGGAACTGCCAAGGCAGAGAAGCACAAATGCAGAGGCCTGGATCAGGGAGGGACAGGAGTGTGCCCTTCTGGTTGGGTCCTAATCACACTGGACAGCCACACCAGGGCTGAAGAGGCAGCTCAGCCCTGCTCAGCTCCGAGGATGGTAACCAGGTGGAAATTTAAAACCACTTGCCAGAACTTTTCCTATTTTACTCTAGAGATACTAGAAACTTGAATTTTTATGCAAAACTTCCCAGTTTAAAAATATTGGCCCATATTTTAAAAATTGAAAGTCTCCTCTGCATATTAATACAGTTTATCATCTCTGCCAGTCCAGGTCTGCAGGAACTGAGCACTCATGCCCGGGCCGTCTGGGCTGGGGTCGGGAAGAACCCAGGCCTCGGGGGTCAGCCGACCATGTCTGAGTTCTGGCCGCACTGCTGGCTTAGTGCCAGACTGGATTGACAGAGGGATGCGGGGGCCTTCAAGCCCTGGCTTCTCAATGGTGCAGTGGGAATACTGACCGCAGATCTGGCCTAACATTGGTGAGACAAGTCCCAGACAACAGAGGGCCTGGCACCCAGGAGGCTGGGGAAGAGGAAAGTCTTGCTTCTGGCTTGCTCTCCTTCAACAGGAAAGCAATGACAACCAGCTGGTGTGCCAACTTGGAGCACTGGACAAAAATCAGGAGGGCAAGGGGCCAGGTCATGATGCAGAAGATGTTTTTTTTGTTTTATTTTGTTTTTGCGGTACTAGAGATTGAACCCAGGGACAATCTACCTCAGAGTTACACCCACAGTCCTATTTTTTATTCTTTATTTTGAAACAGAGTCTAAGTTGCAGAGGGTCTCACTAAGCAGCTGAAGCTGGCTGTGAACCTGGATTCTCCGGTCTCAGCCTCCCAAGTACTGGGATTACCCAGTACTGTCATGCCTAACTCTGGCCAAATGTTTTCTATCAGGACAAGGAAGGAGAAGTTCCCCTTAACAGATACCCACCACCCTCGCCACCCTGCTGGCAAAATTGAAATTTCCAGTGGAAAACCTCTGAAGGGACAGAGGGACACCTCTGACAAGTAGGGATGGGGACACGATACGTACTGTGTCTCTACTTTCGATGTCACACTGGGATCTGCCATCTGACAGGCAATATAAGAAGAGGGAGAAAATTGGCCTGGATTGACGGCCTGCTACGAGCCAGCCAGGCTCTCTGCTAGGACCATAACCACCAACACCAGCTCAGCACACAAGAGCAGCTACTGATTTGTGAGCACTGGCTCCTCCACGCCATGACAGTTTATAAAATTCCCTCTTCCAATTCCCAGATGGCTGTAGCTCATGGGTATTGCTATGAAGAAACTGACTCAGAGAAGATGACTCACTGAAGGTGGTATAGGCAGACAGAGACGGAGTGGGATTTGGACCCAGTCTCCTGACCCGAGAACCCACACGCTAGACCAGGAAACACTCCCACGTCTCTCAGCAACTCTGTGAATGCAGAATTAACTCACGATTGCTCATCAACCTCTATGATGAGCTGATTCTCAGTGGGTTCTGTGTATTATCTCATTTATAGAAACTCCAGGAAGGAGAAGGAAGTACCATTTGTCAGGGATCTACTAGGTACCAGGCAATGTGCATGTGTTTTTGCCATCTGATGGGGTAAGAGCTGGGGAGATCCTTTTATTCTACACTGGAGGAACCTGAGGCTCTTAGCAGGTGAGCAAGTTTGCCATGTCCATACTATCCATCCGCAAGTGTCCGGAAAGCAGCTCAAGCACCAGTCTCTGCTCTGTGGAGTGGCATTCCTGCCTTTGTACCAGTCTGCATCCCTGTGCTGGAGGTCCGATCTGCCTCTCCCTCTCTGCTATGGTCGTCCTGCATCCTCCAAAGCCAAAGCCCTGGGAACATAATGTCCAACCTAAGAGTGGATGGAGATGGGGCCCAATAAGGGATGATGCATGTGGGCTCTGCCTGCATGAATGGTTAATGTTAGCGTCACAGGAGAAGGAATGTTAGTGTCACAGGAGAAGGTTCGTCTCTTGCAAGAATGGGTTATTTTGGCTCCCTCTTATTCCCTCATGCTCATTTGATGCCTTCTACCATGTAACGATGGCTCTCATTAGATGCAGCTCCAATGTTGGACTTCTGGAGTTCAGAACCATGAGCCAAATAAGCATCTATTCATTATAAATTTCCCAGCCTGTGGTATTGTGTTATAGCAGCAGAAAAGGGATTAGGATACTTTCTTTCTCCACCCCCTCCCCTTCTTCCCTCCCCCTCTCTCTTTGCCTCCTTCCCCTCTCAAAGTTTCAGCTCCACCTCAGTAATAGCAATTGCAGCTTCTGGAGGTAGAGAAGTCTCAGCCATTACTCATATGTGGTTAATGTAATGTTTGGATTCTCAGCTTCCATTGCATGTCATGACCCACTTCCTGAAGATTCCCATCGCCACCTCATTCCTGAAGCAATCATGGAATACCTACCTTTAGCACACACTCATCAGGGTGAACATAAGCAAAGCCACTAACAGTAGTCAGCCAAGTCAAGCTCTGCAATACATGTAGCTTTTTTCCCCTAGTTTTTTTATGAAAGCTGTATTCATTTCCAGCAATGGTGGGGAATTTGCAATGATTCTGCCTGACTTCCTGTGCCGACTGCCCATGACAGCAATGGATCTAGTCATTGATTAAACCCTTGGTGTCACCGTCTCTTCTCCAAAGCACGACACTCCAGTGTGCAAGAAGGCTTGGGGGCTGATACCTGTCTCTGTTGGAAATTCTGGCCTTGGTTCCGTGTCTCTTCTACATCCTGTAGACTCTGGCCGAGACCCCATGTCAGATTCTAGGAGGAATAAAAGTAATTGTAGTACTGACAAAAAGAAGTAGTATTCCTTAGTTTAAAAATAAATGATGTAGCAATGCAGGAAATGCTCATGGCCCACAGCCAGGCGCTGGAGACAAAATCTAGAACAGACCTGGTGGCACAGGTCCACACCCCTTGGCCTTGTGAGGACACTGCCTCTCACTACAGAGCCATCAATGCCCTCAATATTGCAATTAGCAATCAGCATCCTCCCCTTAGAGCAAGCAAAGTGCTGATAAATACTGGTGTTCACAACCCCCTGTGCAGGTGAGGAATAAGATTTCCATGTTACTCTTGAGAAAACTGAGACTCAGCTATAATAATTTATCCTAGACCATTTAAATGGTCAGCAGGCAAACTGTAATTTGAAAATTTTTAACGAAGTTCCATAGCACCTCTTGGTTGGGGTTCTGTCCCCTCACCCTGAGCCTCAGGGAGAGAAGCTCACAGGGCCGAGTCCCCTCAGACAAATGTCACCTGAGGTTACCTGCAGCCTCCACCCTGGAGACGAGGGCAGCTGTGGCTGGTATACTTGCTCTACCAGGAGCCCGGAGCTTCCTCTGCCATTTTTCTTGGGTCTCCACACTGTGTATTTTCTCTGAAACTGTGGTATCTTATCTGATGAGGAGTTTGGGCCTCCTACTCCACAGGGAGCCCTCCCCTTGGGAAGCCAATTGCTACCTTTTCTCCATGGGGAACAGAGCACCCTGTGAACGAGAGGTGGGGCCAATCCCATAGAACCATGTCCTGCTACCCACGCCTTCCACGGGGGAACTCACCTTTCCACAGATAAACCTGCTGGAAACTGGCAACGGTGTCCTGAGTTCCTTCCAGGAGTGGCAGGTCTGCAAGGGGAGGTTGTTATTTGTATGAGCTTGCATGTGCTTGCTCTCACTGGGCAATTCCTCTAGGTCGCCCCAAATCTCCCTGAGCTTGAGAATTCTGCTTCCCATACAGTGTACCCCAAAGCCTCTTGGAGCTCTATTTCAGCTCCTAGTACAAAACTAGAACTGGTTAGACCTCAGGTGTCATGCTCAGGGGACTAATGGGACTCTTGTGAGGGGTTGTGAACCTGCGACACAGAAGAATGACTTAAGGAATAGAAGGAATGGGGGATTGGCTTAAAGAAAACAAAGTTCCTAGAAGACTCAAGAGCTGGCTTTCCATGCACTGAACTCCCCTGAGACTCTTCCTCAATGTGAGAGTGGAAATGTTTTCTTGTGCATATGTTCTCTTCTAGGTCTTTGACATTTGATATGCATCGGATTGCTGGAAGCTGCTATTATTTAATATATTAGGGACATTATTATATTTTCTGTTCTGGAAAATTCTATTCACCCCTGATGACACCCTGGGCAAGAGTGATTTATTCCCACCATTCCTTGAGGGTCATTGTTTTTCTTGTGCCCTGCCCAGCCCTCAGGCCCTGCCAATCCCCCCACTGATGGGAGAGACCCTTTGAAAAGAGCTCAGAATATATAAGAACAGCAGAAAATAACACCACACACTGCAGGAGACGGCTGGCTGGCAACTTGAGACATCAAGAAATGATCAATTTGTGTTTTAAATTATTATTAGGAGCCAGTTATGGATAAACAGTCATTACTGTATATCCAGCACTATAATGGACACCTTTCATACATTACCTAATTTAAACCTCACATTCCTGCTACAAGGTTCCAGGTGAAGAAATCAATCAAGAGAAATGAATGCCAGGATTTAAATCCCATCTGCTTGGCTCCAGTGCCCGGGCTTTTAACCAACACAGTCGGGAGCAGGTAACATTCTATAATTCTGTCCATCCCAAGTGGTCAACAATCTAAAGGTTCTCATGTTTAAAGAGATAGATCCTCAACTACATGGAAAACTCCACCCTCAAAGAAATAAGCTCCCCAAGCATGCTCATGCTCTATGCCAGGGGGTGAGCCCAAAATAAAGCACCAATCTGTCCTTCCATTAGGTTTTGCTTCAGAAACGGGAGCCAATAAACTGGGCATGATGGTATATGCTTGTAATCCCAGTACTTTGGAGGCTGAGACAGGAGGATCACAGGAATGTCAAATCCAAACCACTGCCCCACAGTCTCCTCCTGCCCTGCCTGTGCATCTGTGAGCATCTTAGTCCTGCCAGCTGCCTTAGGTGTCAGGAGCCATATGCACCCTCCTGTCACAGGGAGGACCAGGGTCTGGGAAGGCCGTACCTTGAGTGAGCATGCCCACTGGGATTTGAATCCTGGGGTCTGTTTCCAGAGCCCACACTTTACTGCCTATCTAATTGTTAAGTGGGAAGAAAGAGGCCAGTCCTCAAACAAGTTAGAGAGGCAAAGAATTTGTTTTTGTTTTGTTTCTGGTTTTTTTTTTTTTTTTCCAGGTACTAGGGATTGAACTCAGGGGCATTCTACCTCTGAGCTATACCCCCAGCCCTATTTTTTATTCTTTATTTTGAAACCGGGTCTCACTAAGTTGCGGAGTGCCTCACTAGGTAGCTGAGGCTGGCCGCGAACCCAGATCCTCTGGTCTCAGCCTCCCAAATGCTGGGATTACAAGCGTGCGCCACCACACCCAGCTCTCCTCCAGCTCTTTCAATCCGTCCTTTGCCATCTCCTTCAGCTGTTCATATCCCTAGAATCTGAACCACTCTAAACATACGGTATACTCTGAGAGGTAGTCCCTCTGCTATTAGGAAAGGGTATCTATCAGCTATTTGCACTTTAGTAACAATTTAAATCACTGCATTTCTTTTTCCAGCAGTTAATTGTACTCAAATACTGACCTGTTCCTGTAGAAAAGAAGGGTTTGTGTTTCATTATTCTCAGCTAGAGCTAGAATAGTGATCATCCCATATCTCAGGCAACCTTTAATTTGGAATACCAAGAATATACCTCATCCTAGAGCATTCTTATTAAGCCTTGCCCTAACCCCAGAATACACACAGACACACATAAAGTGCACTAAAAAATGCAAAGCCTTCAAAAGTCGTTCAGTAGTCCCTCTTTTTCAGGGAGGTCAGACAAGGGCACATTCTTCATTCCTCGGACACATCCCAAGCACATGCTCTGGAATAAACACTTCACCGAATTTATCACCCATGAATAGATCATATGTCTTTTATGCCTATTTTCACCCGGGACTACCTCTCAGAGTAATGAATACCGTATGTTTAGTGACCATCATATAAATAAGCTATTTGATTTTATTTACCCCAAAAGAAACGGATTTAAGCCTCGTGGAACTCCACCAAATTCTATGATGTTTCCCAGCCTTTGATCACTAGGCATTCCACAGATATTATATATATTTTCTATGCCAAGCTTCATGCTCTGTGGTGTGAATCCAGACACTAATAAGACACAGACCAATTCTTTTTTTTTTTTTTTTTTTTTTTTTTTTTTGTGGTACTGGGGATTGAATTCAGGGGCATTCTAGCTCTGAGCTATACCCCCAGCCCTATTTTTTATTCTTTATTTTGAAACAGGGTCTCATTAAGTTGCAGAGGGCCTCACTAGGTAGCTGTGACTGGCCACGAACCTGGATCATCCTGTCTTAGCCTCCCAAATGCTGGGATTACAAGCGTGTGCCACCACGCCCGGCTCCAGTTCTTAAACAATATAACAAAGAGCCATGACCAATGTGAAAAATGATGCTAATTAATATTAAGGATATTATGTAATATTAAGGATATGTGTCAGGCACTGTCCAAAGCACTCCACGTGTGTTATCCCTGAGTGCCAGAGAAGGAACGGCTGAGAACGTCAGCCTTGGGCTGGGGGGCCAGATTTCAGATGCTTCCTCCTACCCACCAGCTCTGAAAATGAGCAATGACCCCACCCTCGGAACTCAGTTTCTTGCATTGTGAAGTAGGGACAAAGATAAGGGCTGAGCCCCCCTTAGGGTACTGCATAAGCAGTGGTCTCTTGGAAGCAGGGCCTCTTAAATGAAGGCCGGGACCCCACACACTGTCATTTCTACCTTTGTCTTCTGCACAAAGAAAGTCACGTGGCCAACCCAAAGGCCAAGAGGAGGGAAATATACCCTTCCATAGGTCAATGATCCATGTCAAGGTCACGGCCCTTGGTGTGGAGCCTGACTCTTGGCCAGCACTGGACAGGGGTTGCTATGATTGTCACTGCCTTCTCCACCATGCTAGCCTAATGCAATCATGGCTCTCATTTCATAGATGAGCAACTAGGCAGAAGAGATGGGCTGATGTGTTAAACTTCACGGGACTGATGTCCGAAGCTATGACCCGACCACACGGGCAAACGCACGACAGCCAGGCCATGCACACGGAGGCCGGCTGGACAGAGGGAGGAGCCCGTGAGATGTTCTGCAGCACCAGAGCGATGAGCTCTGCTCTCCCGGTAGTCAGGAGGCTCCTAAAGTGGGGGACACTGAGTCCTGCACCAGAAGATCCCTGAGAACTGCAGCACATAGGGGTGCATCTCAGAAGCTTCCTGAGGAGGCCGAGTGAGCCTCCATCAGCAACTGGGGCAAGAGCCCCCAGGGGGACCACCAGGATGACCCTTGACCCTCTCACCCGGGGTTTCCATCTCTTCCAGCTTAGAGGGCAGAGAGGAAACAAGGTGTTGCCTTCTGAGTCTGGGTGCTGGTGGATAAACAGCAGAGAGGAGGTGAGGGGAGCAGGGCCCCCCAACATCACACAGAACCAGGAGAGGGGAGCGAGCACCTGGACCCGTGCTCTCATCAGAACTCAGGCTCCTGGGAGTAAAAGGAAACTTCTGGGCATCAGTGCTGATCAAACATGGCGGGCACAGGCATGGTCTGGACCACTCCTTGAATCACAGGTTCCCGGGGTCCCGGAGGTATGGAGGGCCTGAGAATGTGCATGTGAAATCCAGCTGCAGGTGATGCTGGCTGGCCCTGCTGGTTCTGGGGACAGGAGCAGCACTGGTCTGGTCAGCCCTTAGCTCAGTACAGAGCAGGAAATCCCCTTTTCTTGATAAGGCCTGTTAGGAGAGGCAGCAGAAAGGAGGCCTGATCTGCCATCTCTGTGAATTGAGTGTGTGATAGCTGATCGCAGAGGAGGCTTCTAGCTCTAACATTCAGAAGTTTGTGAGAAAGAAAGGTTGGAATCACTTCTGCAAGAACGAAGGGGAAGGAGAGAGCTCAATGGTTATTTCGGTACATGGAGCCCAGGTAAGAGGCCCATCTCTCCTCCCTCCTGTAATTAGAATGCATGGCGATTGGTACCACTTGGCTCACAGGGAGGGAAACATTGTGTTTGGGGTGTAGTTTGGGGGACAGAGTGCATGATTGGCCTCTGTTCTTTATCCCAACTTCTGTTGCAAAGAACTTTGCAGTTTCTCCCGCTAAAGGTGCAGAGTGTATTTCCCTCTTCTTGGCTTCTGGGTTTGGCCATGTGACTTGCTTTGTGCAACAGAAAGAAGCAGAAATGACAGTGTGTGGGTTCCTAGCCTCCTCTTAAGAGGCCCTGCTTCCTTGTCCTGCTTCTGCCGCCTCTAGCAGAAGGAAGTGCCCATCCCAAGGAGGAAGAGGCCCTCAGGGAGGAAGGTCAGGCCTCCCAGTCCAATCCAGACCAGAGCAGCCAACTGCCAGCCAACCCCAGACTCTGTGGGAACCAGCAGAGATGAGCAGACCCGCCTGGCTGGGCCACCTCCACTGCCCTGCAGTCTGGCCAGCTGAACTGATGCTTGACCAGAAGGCTGCTGAGCTGTGTGGCTAATAGTTCTGGTTTTCTTTCAGAAGAGTAAAATCTTCAGGCGATGGAGGGGACTCGCTGGTGGTGAGAGTAGCTTTGGGGAAATCTGGACAAGGGCAGAGCTTACCCTTCACGAACTCCTGGCCTCCCAGAAGAAACGTCATCTGCTGGTCCACCTGGTCATATGTCACACCAGGACACACACTGTTGGCCTGGGCTTCTGAGGAGGCCACCCAGTCCTCGACATTGCAAAGCAGGACATCGGGAGAGCTTAGCAATCCACAGACCACAGGCCCTGCATGAGAAGGGAGAGGGTGTTGGGAGGGAGAAGCAACCCAGCCCTTCAGAGCTGTGTGGTTGGGGACAGGTAATGACATCTCAGGAGTGGACAGAAACACTGGAACTTGGAGCCTGGCCCTGGAAGCCTTGTGGTTGGGGACAGGTAATGACACCTTGGGAGTAGACAGGAACACTAGAACCTGGAGCCTGGCTTTAAGTTGATCTCACTGTCCAAAAATGGCCCGAAAGGTTTTAAAATGGGGTGATTCCCAAATCAGATACTTAGACTGACAATATCAAAAATGCAGGGAGAGATCTGAACATGCTCACCCCCAAAATTAAACATGGACGTTTTCACTTGGTAGGTTACGTGGGCAGGGGACATTTGGGAATCCATGCTTATAGAGATCCCACAGATAATTCTGGGGCACAGCTGAATTAAAAAAAAAAAACCCACTGGCTATCTTCTTCTGTAGAGGCAGAAACTGAGGCACCAACAGAGAGATGAGCAGCAGCAGAATAACAGGCAGGCAGGGAAAGCCCCAACAAGGTACAGACTGAATGGTCCATGAAGCCCAAAAACAGCTCAAGGTACAGCAAGAGGGGTGTGGGAGCTCAGAGGAAGCCTGAGCTCAGTGCTCTGGCCCTTCTTTACTCTAGAGACCCAGAAAATCGTAACAGAACTAGACCAGAGGCAGGTGCACAGGAGCTTCTGTCCCAGATCAGAAAGATGCCCTTTAAACTCTCTTCCTCTGGGGCTGTAGTGTCAGAGAGGTCTGCGAGCCTATGAATTGGGCACCAGGCAGAGACTGAGAGTCACCTTGCTCAGCACACATGCCAACCTGAGTCACGCTCATGTGACCCTCGGGCCCCTGAAGTCCACTCCAAGTAGCCTCAACAAAACTGCAGCTTCAGAGCCTCACAGACGTGCACTAGTAACTATCCCTGGAAACACAGCCGCTGGGGTTGGAGGCTGGAGGAGAGGCGCGAGTGGCAGGAGAGAGGGTGAGGGAGAAAGCTTTCAGAAAGCTAAATGACTTTCCAGGCTGTGCTAGAAGGATGCAGTAGGAGTCTGTTCCTGGCTGTCAGCCGATCCAGCCAGAGTTTGTAAGTTAACACTCCAAATACACCCACTGGACGAGCCCGGGGAACATCTGCCTGATGCTTTAGTGTCCCTGGAAGAGGGCTTTGCTTCCAGCATGGCGAGGTGCTAGTTCAGCTCAGTATATAAGCCACCAGGCACAGATTAAACTTAGAGGAAAAGCAAGCAAGTGGCCTGCCAGAAATGTCATGGAGAAAGGATGGAGTGGGCGCACTGTTCCATGGAGCACAACGAATTTTCCATATATGATCCTGAGGAAAATGAAGTCAACCTTTCCAATTTGAAGGATCACATGGTTTGGTGAGCCAGTGGAGCCTCGGAGGAAATTGTGGTATCCATGCAAGACATATTTAGTTTAAAAACAAAAAGCATCCTGCATTTGAATTACAGAGTTTCTAAATACAGGTACACACAAAGACACAGGTGTAGGTGTGTGTGTGTGTGTGTAACATATTTTCCCTATTTAAATACTAAGAGTGTGCACTCTGGACCAGAGCCCTGCTCCCCTTTCATCATCTAAATACCATTCATGACATAGGGCCTGGCCTGAGCCTCCCCTCTCCCAGGCCCTCCTTCCCACCCCTGGTTCCTTTGCTATCTACCTCTAATGGGCACTTGTCATAGGCATCCTTATTTACCAAACCTGGCCTACTAGAACTCAAGACACATCAGCTGAATGACAGCAGGAATGAATGAATGAATGAATGAATGAATGAATGAATGAGTGAATGAATGAGTGAATGTCATGGTGTATCCTTCCTCCCTCCATACTCAATACTCAAATACTCTCCATACTCAAATACCTCTAAATTCAAACACTCCATACTTTTCTTCATTCCTAACGCCCAGCACTTTGGGTTACACACATATAAGTGATCCATTAAAATTTATTGTTGACTGGGTTGAGGACCATAAATGATATATTAGACTACTTTGAGACTTTTTTTAATCTTTAGAACCCTCCACAAGCCTAACACGGTTTAATACTGATCCTCACGTGAAACAAACAGGTCCTTCTGTGATGACCTTAGTAGCACACCAGGAGCCTAATCCATGTCCAGCATTTTGTACCTATTATCTTTGTAATAAGAGGTCATATAGGAAGTGTCCTGATCCCTATCTTATGACTAAGAGAACTGCAACGTAATTTAAGCAACTTGTCCAAGATTGCGGCATTAGAAAGAAAAGGACAGTGACTAGCCCATGGGTCTAAGTCACCAAAATCTCTTTTCAGCCACCAAAGCACATTACCAAATGCGCTGGTTTATTTCTATGAACAGACATGCTTCCTCTGAGCGGGGAGGCAGTCGTGAACGGCAGTCTCGTTGACCAGAGGACCTAGCAGGAAGCAGGCACACAATAACCGTGAGGGAATCATCCTGAGCAATGGGAAGCGGCTAATAATGGTGACCACAGGTGACCTGGCCAGGCTTCCCAGGTGGCTAAGATGCTGCTGAAGACACTCCTGAGGTCCAATCCCAGCTCTGTCCCCTTGCAAGCCATGTGATCATGAGCAAATGACTTACAACCTCGGGGACCCAGTGTCCCTGTTTGTAAACCTAGGGATACGGGATACGCCAGTCTTACAGCGTGAACTGGCTAGAACTGTATGTGGCATGCGGACAGGACAGGGTCTATCCCAGGCACTGTGTGCGTGACTATCACCTTGCGCTGGGCTGAAGTGGCCTCAACTCCTCGCCCAGGCACCACGCTGTGTGTGGTGGCTTCCGCACCTCTGCCTGTTCCCTGTCCTTGTTAAGCCCCAACCCTCCTCATCAGCCTTACCTCCTTTGACCTGTGTGAGGATGAAACCATCGCAGCAGGAATCCCGGTCACAGGCAAGAAGACAGAAGAGGTGAGCGTCGGTCAGGTTTGCTCCCGGAGATGAAAACACCACGGGGCTGTACAGCCCTGAGAGCGCGTTTTGGAAACCCGTTGGTTCAAAGCTTTTCTGGCCCGTTGTGGTATATTCTTGACCTGGGGAAAGGCAGAAAAAAGACATCAAAGACCCTCAAAACACTGCAGGTTTGAACAGGGTGTGATCTCAGACTATACTTTGCTGAATCAGCTCCGAGCCTCTAGGGAGAGCATGGTGTGGCCAGAGAGGCGCTCCAGACTGTAACAACGCCGGGCTTGACTGTGCATGCAAAGGGTTAAAAAACCAGGGAGCCCCAAGGCCAGGCGACCTCAACAAACACCCCTCACACCTTGGAGGGTCCGAAGGGTACAACTGGAAAACTGATATACATATAGCCATTTCTATTATTCCCAGAAATACTTGCGAAGCTCTAACTACATGCACAGACGTTACCCACACTGTCCCATTTCCTCCTCGCTCGCCTGCTCTTGTGACCGTGGCATTTCCATAGCATCAACGAGTGGGAGCACATGGGAGACAGGGAAGCTGGGCCACTGTCAGGCGGAAGTGGCACTTGGCTGCTCTGGCTACTGTCTTCCCTCAGTATGTCACCGCTCTGCGCTATCAAATAGCAACAGAGGAGTGGGGCACAGACAAACGGCTGGGTGCAGCAGCATGGGGACATGCAGGACTGGGACCAGCATCACCAGCCACGTCCTTCCTCTCACCTCCGCCTGGCCCTGGGCTGCTGCCTCCTGAGGAACACGGGGGCATTTTCCATCTCTCTGAGTGACCAGTCATGATCACAGTTCAGCAGCCTCAGCCCTCCTGGTCCCAGTCCTTCAAGCCACCTCTCTCTCTTACACTCTCCCCAGTGTTTCTTGATGAAGAATTCAACACACCTTAGAACTATGCTAACATTTTTTTTTTTTTTTTTGCAGTCCTGGGGATGGAACCCAGGGGCATTCCACCTCCAAGCTACAACCCCAGCCCTATTTTTTATTCTTTATTTGAAACAGGGTCTCACTAAGTTGCAGAGGGCCTCACTAAGTAGCTGAGGCTGGCTGCGAACCTGGATTCTCTGGTCTCAGCCTCCCAAGTGCTGGGATGACAAGCGTGTGCCACCATACCCGGCTTCTATGATAACATTTTAAGAAAAATCATTAATTGTTTTCAGCGATTCTCTAGTTAAAAGGGGCATAGTCTGGGTTTTGCCTATGAGCCCTGATCTTTTCAGAGTTTCTGAGCACCCTTTTGCAAACATGAGATCTTTTGGAGGAGAATATATACATATATATAAATATATATGAATATACATATTCATATATAAACATATTCATATCCACATATATACATGTGGATATGTTAAGATAATATATTATCATATATATATTTTATAGGTATAAATGTATCTATCTCTGTATATCTCGTTAAGATAATATATTATCATATATACATATCTTATAGATATATATGTATCTATCTCTATATATAGATCTATCTATGTATCTATATATAAATAGATATATAGATAAATACATTTATATCTATAAGATATATATTCTCTTAACCAGAATACCTGTCCTATTCTTACGCTGTTTTACTTTTATATATAAATAGATAGATACATATATAATCTTAACCAGAATGCCTGACCTCTTCTTACACCATCTTACATCTAAGGAAAGAGCTTCACATATGAATTGTCCTACCTGGGTCTACAGCGGGCGGGTAGCTGAAGGGATGCCATTACCTCTGCTCCTCTGCACTTTGACCACCTGTCAGCCCAGGTACACCAGCCCTGCACTGACCCCCTTATTCCTTATTCCTGGAGGCAGCAGGAGGCTCACAGTGTGGCCCCAAGACATCTACAGAGTCCAGCAAACACGAGGGCAGCCTCAACAACACCCGACCAAGCAAACTCCTAATTCCCCGGGGCCTCAGTGTCCTCATCTGCACAGCAGAGTGCTGGTGTGGAATCCTCGTGGACATTGAACAAAATGCACCTGAAAGGGCCGAGCAACGAGCCTGGCACTTGGCTGACGCCCAGCTGGAGTTCTACACATCTCCAGACCCCAGCCTCTCCTCCCTCAGCCCCTCTATCTGGAACACCTTCTAACTGTCATGAAAAACCACCTGCTGAGGCCCAGCTTACCCTAAAGGCTCCCCCTGGATTGGTACAGATAGAATCCACCTCCCTCCCTCGACCTGTCTCACGTTCTCTGTGTGCCTCTGTGGAGGGCTCTATGGTCCTCCCCCGGCATTTAAGCTACTGGAGGCTCATTTGCCTCCTCTGCCTGCTGAGTTTCCCAGGAGCCATTCCCTGAGTGGTCACTAGTCCTATGAAGTTCTTTACATGTCAACCGCACTTCATCACAGTTGAAGTTGCAATGGCCCCATTCCAGGTGCTCAGTGGTCACGTGTGACTGACGGTCACCCTGGATGGCACAGGTTCATCAACCGCTTCCATGACTGCAGAAGTGAGCTCTGGGCAGGGTGAGCTCCCTCCTGTTCTTTAGCTCTCTGATCCAATGCCCCCTCCTCTGAGGTTCCTTCCTTGACCTTCTTAAGCTGCCCATGTCCACCTTTACCCATTGTCCCATTTTATTTCCATCTAAGTACTTGTTGCTCTTGAAATAACCTCACTGCCTAGTTAATTCCAAGGTCAGTGGTCTGGTCATGTTCCAGGGTCTACCAGAGCCTCAGCATGTGACGGGTGCTCAGAAGGAGTCAAGGATGCGCCAGGGCAGACTGCCCTACGCAGCCAGGGCCTGGACGATGGAGCAGGTGGGGAAGACCCTGCGGATCCGGGGAGGGTCCTCCTTGGTGTCCTAGAAGCAAGATGCTCTGTCTTTCTAGAGTGTATCTGTGAGACAGGGCTTGGCCTGGACCATCTCTCAATCAACTTCCTAGATTCTGAAAGATCACATGGTTCCTGCTCCAGGTTCAAGGTCACAGACTTGAAGCAGGTTTGCCTGGCTGATGGCTCTGGATGACAGGCCAAGCTATGAGTCTCTGCCCCTTTCTTTGGTCTCATCTTCTAGATCACTTAGGTGAGGATGAGTCTGGACATTATTAACTGCCTGCCAAGTGCCAAGGACTGCTCAGAAACTGTTCTTTCACCTCGGTTCTAACATATGATTTCCATTCCACAGAAGACAGACTGAGCTTTCAGGCAATAGTAAGAAGTTGTTCCTGGTCAGAGACAGGGACAGAAGTGGGGGGTGGGAACCTGGAGCCAGATCCAGCAGACTCCAGCCGCCCTACTCCTTGCAGTACTGTAGGAGCCAGAATGGCCGCCTCTGCCTGTCTTCTGCTTCAAACAAAACAGCAAAACAAAACCAAAAAAGTAAACTAATTTATGTCCTTAGTTTAGCAACAAGGAAGCTTCCCAACCTCCCTTGTAATCTTCTTCCAAAGTATAAACTTTCAGGAAATGAGGGAGAAAAAGAACAAAATAACAAACACTCACTCAAGAAATACAATTGCATTTAAAAAATGTGATAAAAGGTTAAATTATGGTTTTTAAAGAACATTTTTAGTAGGGGTTACTTGCTTATTTCAGGTTTTATTTTTAGAAACTAATCCCTATGCTTATTTTTTTTAAGCGAGTGGCAAAAATAATTAGAATAAACATGGGGGCTGACATCCTAGTGACCCTGCCCTGGCCATGGATCAGAGAAAGCCGAGTTCTGTCGGACTCCGGCATTCCAGGCAAACTCCCTGCTAAGTCAGAATGGAGGTGTTAGGAGAAAGCAGGACCAGAGAGGAAAAGCACAAATGCGTCTCTCAACTGTGGCTAAAGTCTGGGCCAGACCGGGGCACATTTCCATCTGCTCTCAACATCAGTCTGCAGCTGTTGGGGGGCCCCAGCCACCTGCCCTGAGATGCAGACCTCAGAAAATCTACTACACCCCTACCCCTGACTCCCCTTTGTTCCAATTCCGAAGTCTCAGTTCCAGCTACCCTTGGTTGTCTCTGGTTATGGCCTAGTCTCAGGACATCAGAAAACTTCTCAGCAAGAACAAAAATGCAGAAATGGCCCATGCTTTTCAAATAGTTGTCAAGTGCCAAACACTATTCGTGTGTGTGTGTGTGTGTGTGTGTGTGCATGTGTGTGTGCCTGTGTGTGTGTGTGTGTTATTGGGACTGAACCCAGGGCCTTGGACATGCTAGGCAAGTACCCTACCACTGAGCTACATCCCCAGCCCTTTTTATTTTGTATTTTCTATTTGGAGACAGGGCAACTTTCTAAGTTGCCCAGGAGGGCCTTGAACTTGCAATCCTCTTGCCTCAGCCTCCCCAGTTGCTGTGATTACAGTCATGTGTCCCCCTGCCTGGTTTCCAAGCACTGTTCTAAGGGCTTTGCACTGGTCACCTCATTCCAGCCTCCTAATAGCCCAGGTCCATGTGTGACTCCTGTTTGACTGGTGAGGCAACGAGTGGGAGGCTGAGATGCCAAGGAATGTGCCTGCGATCATGCAGCTGGCAGGGGACAGGGACGGGGTACACCCAGGCAGGCGGGTTCCAGCAACTGGGCTCTCAAGCCCTGAGTCAAGGGAAAGCAAAGGCCCAGCGAGCAGGGAGGGTGGAAGAAGCCACAGGCAGAGCCAAGCCCTATACTGCCGCCACCTCCTTGACCCTGACAGATGGGGAAGGAGGGTAATGGGGCAGCACAGAAGGGTACAGGCCGTGGAATTCTGGGAAGACTCGCTGGCCCCTTGTCTGCTACTAATGAAAGGACTATGGCCTTGCATCCTCCGTGAGGCACGGCATATCCATTTGATACATCCACTTGTGCCTGGGTCCCAGCATTTTGCCCTCCCCCTCATGGCTGCCAGACCTTGAGCTTGCTTTGAAGCACAGGGGCTAAAGCCCAGGCTATCTCAAGACGGCAGCTCTTCTTGCTTTCCAGAAAGCAGGCGTGCCAAGATTCAAGCACAGCAACTTACTAGTAGATTAACCACGTCATAATAAAGGAGATTCTGCCTTTCTTTTGGCCTTCCTCTAGAAGTTCCTGTGAATGGGGAAGTGAAGAGCTAAAGGCATACGTGGGCTGTAAACTGTAAAATACTATCTTTGCTACTCAAAGCGTGGTCCCCAGACTCACAGCATCCTCAGAGAGGTCATTCGGGATGTAGCCCTACCCCCATTGATGGGCTCAGAATCTGAAGTTCACTCGTCTTCCTGGTGATGGGCATGCACCTGCAGCTGGGGTGGTCCCCTGAGCACCAGAGATGGCAGAGGAAGTCTGGTTGATTGTGATGAAAAGGTCTAGTGGCGTCCGGGGAGGGTGGAAAAGGAGCGTCTGCAGGAGTCAGAAGGCCCTGGCGGGGCAGCTTCAGGGAGCTGAGTCCGAGCCTTGCTCAGCTGGTACTGACATGACAGGTAGTGCTCGGGACTAGCACCAGGACACACAGGCTGGGCCCGTTGGGTTCTGCCCTGATTCCATTTAGTTCCTCGCCTGCAGAAGGAGCTAATAATGCCTGAAGATTGGAATGAGGATTGAATTCACTGGTACAGATAATCACGATGTGCAGAAAACCCCTGTGCAGCCATTGTGGAGATCATCACCCATCTGTAGAGGGCAGTTGGGATGAGCCTGCCACAGTGGAGCCTGGTGAAGAGACCACCTGCTCTCCTTTGAATGGGCCCTGCTGGAAACCAGCTCCAAACTCCAAACCAAGGGAGCCCTGGTGGCCCCGGTGGTCCAGCTTCACCATGGTACCTACCCTTTTTCAAATACACAGCCAGGGAGTCGTGATCGCTGGTCCTTACTTTCACCTGGCACCTAAGACTTCCGAAGCTGGTCACCTTCAAGCTCCCCAAAGCATCCTGTTCCTGGAGGTGGAAAGAGGCAGGATTATCATCCCGTGGTGGTTAATAGTCCAACTTAACACACAGGTACCAACTCTAACTCTGGCCAAACACTGGAGATGCAGGGGTGGTGATGTTGAAAAACCACCAGAAATCTATGAATCTACACGTTCTTAACCGAACATGAAATAGACATTGTGCACCCATAGGGTAGATTAATGAGATAAATCTTTAGGATACAAATAAAGAAAGATAGATCATATGAGGAAATCAAGGTGGAAAGGCATACCTTTTGTCTAATATTAGCATATAAACAAAAACATTCCAATAAATGTGTAAATGTTTTCTAGAAGGACCCATAAGAAACTGGAGAGTAAAATGGAGATTGGCATGGGACTAGGAGTCAGGGGATTAGGTCAGGAGACCCTTTTTACTAGATATTTTCCTATATTAATTCAATGCTACCATACAAAAATTTGAATATTCTGCCAGCTTAGACTTACAGAAAAAGCAGTTTCTTGTGGTTCTAATGAGTACTTCATTTCTTTGTATTTTTGAGCCATCACCATGTTTGACTTCTACAATGGGAAGGAATGATGGGGTCCAGGACTCGGAGGGTAGGTGGTATTTAGGGATCCGGACCCATGGCATCTGGGCCCAAGCTTCCAGATGGGAAGCAGGAGGTGGTACCCATGCCGAGACAGGAAATGATCCCGCTCCTTACATCACTTCATCCAAATCAGTCTGATCTACCGCAGCTTCGATTTCCCCAAGGCTCATGGCATTGAAGGAAAGGAGGCAACAAGGGAATGACATGGGCCACCCCATCCCGTCACCTGACCAGCCTTTAGAGTGATGTCACGGTGTGTCTGACAGGAAATAGACCAGGACCATCACGACTGCCACACCTCACCTGGCCAGAAGTGGTGCAGGCAAAGTTGTCAGTTGTCCAAGCATAGAAGTCACAGGTGACCTCTGACCCCGTCGTGAGCACCGAGAGGAAGCTGCATGCCTCATCCTCTGCACAATCTGCAAGAAGCACCATGCAACAGTCACCTCCGGCCTCTCTCAAACAACTGAGGCAGGATAGACGCATACTTGTCCCTGTCCACCCTCCCAGATGCCCATTCTCACAATATAGTCACATAGAGCCCCGAACACACACACACACACACACACACACACACACACACACAAATATGTACTCAAACACACGTGTGTACACACCCAAACACACGCCCATAGGAGACATCCACTGCAGACATTACAAGCTGTTAGCACTTCCTGTGTGACCAAGTCCCTGGTCCATCTTGCTGATGAAAAATGGGAGCCCAGTTGGCTCAGTTCCTCACCTGAGACCACCACGTGCACAACTGTGGAGCCAGGAGTTAGATCCAGGTGGTCAGACCTCAGGACCTGCACAGTCACCAGGCTGCACCCACCTAACCAACACTGTGGTGCACATTAGCCATGGCGAACCCATGAGGACGAAAGCCCAGATATCTGCTAAAATTCAAGCTGAGCTCAAGACTGCATTCCTTCTCCATCAGGGATACCACAGGCTCTCTGGGGAGTTGATGATATAATGTGACCCACACGTCTCTCAACAAGTGGCCTCCCTGATGACAGGAGACCCCACGCTTAACAAGGCAGAGACCAGGTCACTTTTGCTCGCCTTGTGTGGAAGGCAGGAAGCATACAGCCCAGCATGTGCCAGGTTCTGCAAGTTTGTCAAATACATAAATGATGCTTCAACTGGGTAAAGTTCCTGAATAAGAACAGCAATTAATGATTTACCAGGGATAGGAGGTTTTGGTTTAAAAAAAAAAATGTGAATTGACAGAAAAAAAGCAACCTACAAATGTGTGTTTCATTACCAAGAAATTTCACATATATTATTCACACTGATTCTTGCATTAGTGAAAGCTAAATTTAGAGATGAGGAACTGAGGCTGGGTCTAGACAGGGTCACGTGCTCACCATGGCAGAGCAGCCATCGGGACCTCTGGCTTCGCTAGACCAACCTTCCCTTCCCCCCCCTTTCATGGTGTTTGGTGCTCCAGGGGACTTGGCTTTCTTCCTTGTGTCCTGTCTCTCACCAACGACAGTATCCGCCCATGAGGACACCGCTGTCACACCTTTGCTTTCCTTCCTCTCGCAAGGCCCTTTGACCTTCCATAGACTCCTCCTGGCGCTTGTTATGAGATCCACATCCCCTAATGTTAACATGTTGGAGTTCTAATCCCATTGCCTCAAAATGTGACTATTTAGAGATAGGGTCCTCAGAGAGGTAATTCAGCACAAAAACGAGGTCATCGAGGTGGCCTTAACCCAATAGGACCGGTGTCCTTGTAAGGAAAGGAAACTAGGATGCAGACACATGCAGAGGGAAAACCACACGAGAGAGAAAGCCACTGAGAGAAGATGGCCACCTACAAGCGAAGGGGAGACCAACCCTACAGACACCCGACACCGTGCTCCCAGAACTCCAGGATGGAGAGAAGGTAGATTCTGCTGTTGAAGCCACCCGGTACATGGGTGCTTTGTTAAGGCAGCCCAGGAAGACAACACAATGCTAAGTGCTTGGCTCCCCAGCAGTCTGCAAGTCTTGCTGTCTTGGATCGCCCTGCGCTCGTCTGTCTGAGGAGATGCCATGCCTCCCTCTAGACCTTCCTGACTCGCCTTCCTTGCTCAGGTCATTGCCTCTCTCCCGTCTCCAAATTCCAGTCGCCTGGTGGAGACATCACCCCGATACTAACAGCCGGGCCTGTCCTCTTGGTTTACCTCTTTCTATGGGGAGCTGCACCCTCTTTTTCTTCCTGGCCCGGGGGTTTGCCTTTCTGACTCCAGGGGCCTCCCCACACGTGAGTGGACCCATGGGTAGTGACTGCCACAGTCTTCCAGCAGGTGTCCGGGCTGGCCCCTCCCATTTGCCCCCTCCAGTTCCGCCAGTTCCTATGACTACCACTCATTCTCCAGACTTCGTTTTTTGTTTTTTTTTTCCAGCTCCTCTTATATGCCATGCACTGTATTTGTGGTCTAATCAACAGAATATAGCTAATCGTAGGCAGAGCAGATATCCAAAGTAGATTTCTATGCTGAGAGTTAATTATTTAACAACTAAACCACATGGGAGTACCAAAGGAGGTACCATACAATGGTGAAGAGCCCAGGCTTGAACATCCAGTAGCCTGGTTGGAATTTAAATTCTGTCACTCATTCTGACACTTCTGTGTTACAGAGCAAGTCACGCAGACTCTCAGTGCCTGAGTTTTCTCACGGGTCACTTGGGATGACAATGGCTACTTTATGGATGGCTACAGGATTACAAGATAATCCTTATAAAGATATGTGTTCAATAAATAGCAGCTAATTTTCTATAGACAGATACATACCCTGACTTGGATAAATAACTCTACAATGAGCTAAGTTTGTTCATATCTGTTCCCTAACATTTAGTATAATCCTTAGCACTTAGCAGATACATTATAAGCTCTACAAGAAAATTATGAATTGAATATACATTTCAGAAGTCAATTTATTTACAATGTTTATGATAAATTGTATTTTTTTTGTGGTACTGGGGATGGAACCTAGGGACATTCTACCTCCAAGTTACACCCCCAGCCCTAGATTTTTTATTCTTTATTTTGAAACAGGGTCTCACTAAGTTGCGGAGAGCCTCACAAAGTCATTGAGGCTGGCCGCGAACCTAGATCCTCCAGTCTCAACCTCCCAAATGCTGAGATTACAAGTGTGCACCACCACGCCCGGCGATAAATTGAATTTTTATTACAGTTTCACTGCTTTGCTTTGGTTTGCCTTGCCAACATCTGTAGGGCATAATTTCAGTACAATGCTCCATATGCCTGTTTCCTGCCTCCCCTCACCTGCCAAGCACTGCAACAGCGGGGATTCAGAATCAGAAACTTTGGCTGTGGCCATCACAGGTGCATCGGCGTTGAAGATCACCTTGGATTCTGGAGCCTTCTCAAACTTCCGCATCACTGAAAATAAAGCAGATGTGTGGAATGTAACCCTGAAAGGTGTAGAGATCGGCATGAGAGAGTCAGGTGAAGCCAGCACACCATGTCGTGCTAGCTAGCATTAATGTCACCTCCCATCTGCACCCCTTGGCCACACAAAAGTCCCAAGCAGAGCAATTTTTATTACTCTTTCATTGCTGCCCTGAAATCGTACGTTGTAGATTCATAGTGAAAAATTCATAGAGAAATGCTTTATAAAAGTAGCTGCAGCCTGCTACCTCATATCTGATGTTGAGAGAAATAATTCATCATACCTCCCTTCTTCTACCTCATTATCAGGAAGTAAGGGGAAAATTTCCCATCATATTAGACCTTTCAACTCATTTCTTTTCATTGTTACTGTTTTTCCTATCTAAACTTATATTCCCTTGTCCTTGAGCACTAATTGTATCATATGATTATTTTAATGAATTTTTTCTCTCCATAAAAGAACTCAAAATCTTTCTGAAATGAGGTAAGTTGTTTTTAAGAAAGATAAGCCAGACATGTACATATGGGTTCATGTAAATTTGGAGATGTGTCATGTGGTTCGGGCATTTTTAAGAGCGTATTTGTTTAAGTGATAGATTAGCATCTGTTCTCTAGCTATTGTCAACACACTTGAGATCCATTTGGTAGGAGTAACATGGCCACATGCTCATGGAACTAGACCAGCCAGGAGGAAGAAATATAATTTTTCAAGGCTATGTGACTTGGAACTCATTCATCACTAAGCAGAAAAGTGTGGAGGGCAACTTTTAAGGAATGAGATTCATCTGAGCCACAATTCCCCAAGCGTGTCAATATTTTAGAGGCACCTATCAAAAAGCAAGATTTATTTATAAGCCCCAAAGCACATGAGAATCAGTTCTTTGCAGACATAATTATAAGCATGTTTATAAGAATTCAACATCACATGCGTCCATGGCCTTATAAATAAGACTATGTCGAGACTGGTCTTCACCAAATCAAGGTATTTGTATGTATTTAATGAAGAAACAGGTAAGTCTAGGTAGAAGAAACTGCTAGCCCATTCAAAGCAATCTTTTCTCAGCTTTCATAAGAAAAGCAGAAAAATAAAAAAGTGTTCATATTTTCTGGGATGGGTTGGGAGAAAGAGGCATTAATATAGAAACAACATTTTTAAGCCTCAAAAAAATGTTGATATAGAAAAGTATGCTAGGTTTTAGAAGTGGTCCTTCTGCATTGGTGGTGGAGGTTGTCAGGTTCCTGTCTCAGCCCACACTCAGCCCTTCTCTCCTCCTCGTCCTCCTCCTCCTCCTCCTAGTTCAGCAAATGTCGTGCCATCTTCCACGTCCCTAAATCTAGCTTGGTGATGACTAGATACTCAGACATCCTAGGAGAGTCAACAAAATTTGAAAGGTCTTCAAGCTTCTAATTAAAATCTGCTGCAAATACAGCCAATTGAGCTCTTTGCTTGGAGAATCCGCTGGTATTTGAAAAAGGGGCACCAGTGTTGAAGGTCTTCCCACTGTAGCATCATTCTATAAAGAAGCGCATCACCAAGCAGCAGAATCAACCCGTGAGCCAAGCAGTCGATAGAATATTGAGGTAGTTTGCAGATCCATGCATTCTGTCGCTATAATTTCCCATGTAAGCATCATATTTCTGCTGAGTAGGTATTTACAAATGTCTTGGGGAAAGCATAAGGGCTAATATTAGAACATAGCTTATATTTGACCACGATTCCTATATAGTGAAACATGGCTATCCAGGTGCCTGTTTCCTTCCAGGACAAGGAGAACGTTCTAATCATATCTGTACCCTCACTAGTTAGCATAGTGACAGAAATACTGGGTTTTTGTTCATTGAATGGATGGATGCATCTGTTCATAATGGATGTGTGGACAAATGAATAGCTAACAATATCATTACAACCCCAAGAATCTGGGGGAGAATGTTAGAATGGTATAATTCCAACAGCAGCACCTACCTCTATTTAGGTATTTAATGTGGCCTGCGAAATCTTTAGCATGAGTCAACAAAGAACAGAATTAGGAAGCTGGATCTAAAGTTAAAGGGAAAAAGAACTTGAAATGTTTCCCTGACCCAGGACAGGTAAACACTGCAGGTAAACAAAGGTAAGGTATGGGGGTACATTTATTCAGGTGACATAGAGCTCATCAAGGGAGCTTGGGAAACTGTAACAGGAGGAACTTAAGATAAGGAGGCAGCAGAGGGGCAGAGGGCTCCGACTCTGAACAGCTCAGGGCTCTGGCCCTGCTGTTACCGCTCCTCACCAACTGCTTCCTGGGTTACACCTCAAACTCCAAGAGACCTGACCCCCTGCTGATAAGAGTTAAATAAAACAGAATGGAAGAGCCTGTATGTGGTGACAAGTCAGCAAATGCCAGGCGCCTTAACCCTCTGAAAGGACACTCTGCCCAAGTGTCCAGGCTTGTAAAACTGGCCATGAGATTTCAAGTGGTGGGAGATTCTTCTTCCTTGGAGACCTTTAGGAAATAGTTTGGAAGAAACCCCGATAACTGGAAGATTTGTTCTGTCAACAAGTACCTGCTGCTCTGGAATAGAACAAGGGATGAGATAGAGTCTTCGCTCTAAAGGAACATATATCTGGTCCCATGAAGCTGGGTACAAAGCTAAGACCTTGATATTGCAGTTTTACTATATCCCAAGAGCAATACAGAACCACTGAAGAATTTTCAGAGACGTTGCATAAGCAGACTTGCCTTTTAAAATAATCATGCTGGAAGTATCATAGAAAACTGGGTGGGCTGGAGCAGGAGTTGAGTTAGGAGAGAGCAGTGACACATGTCAGTAACAACAGAGGCCTGACAGAGGGTGCACACGGGGCAAATCCCACTGGAAGATATCTGTTTGGGGAGGTGTGTATCTCTAACCTCTAAAGCCTTTGTGTTCTCTAAAAATCAGATTCCGCTGCCAAGGAAAAAGTTCCCCCGGATGACAAGCTAGGGATTTTGAGAAGAGACAAGCTGACATCCCAGTGGGGTTCAGCTTATTAACGTGGAAATCCCCCTGCATCTCCAGAAAGGGAAACTTAATCTCAGAGCTTTACATAAGAAGCCAAAGACAACCTGGAGGCCGTTCATAAGCCAGCATCCCAGGGGGGCGTCCTCAAAGCTGTCCAAGCTCAGCTCTGGCTCCAAGGCTTCTGGTGCTGCTGATAAAGCAGCCTGTCCTTTCTGCCCTGAATGCCTTACACACTGCGGGTGACAGTCCTCAGAGCCCAGCTGTGACAGGGATGCAATGTCTAGGCAATAATCCCAGATTGGCCAGGAAGCACCAGGGACCCCCTTCTGTCCCCATGAGGGGGTTTGCCCTGATGATCTTTCAAAGCACATCCCCGCTCCAACTCCCACAACTGTTAGCCTGGCCCAGAGGAGGGAGACCGAGAAAAAGAATACTAAGGCTTCTGTTGGACTCATAATTTATCCACAGGGACATAAACATACAAAAAAAATTCCTTGGACTTGTTAGTTCTTTGCAAAAAAAGAAGAGGAACAATTATTCTGATCATTAGAAAATGGTCATTTCTTTCTTGGATTTTATCTGATATTTTATCATTAACTATACCGACCACTCTAGAGAACAGGCAGGCTATGTGTGTGTGCTTGTTTGTAAGTGAGTGTGTGTGTATATGTGTGGATGGGTGAGTGTGTGTGTGTGTGTATGTGTGTGTGTGTGTGTGCATGTGCACATGTGTGTATTTAATGCAGAGTTAGATAATTCTAGAAGAAACACAGATTTGCACAATGAAAAACATAGAGGTTTGGGGGGTCAGTCACATAGCAGTTCAAATTCTAGATGTGTTATCCCCTAGCTATAGGCTGAAAATAAGCATTTCAACATTCTTTGACACAGTGTCTTTGGCTACAACATCAGTGGTAATATTCTCTACCCTTTAGAATGACTATGAGTATAAATGTAAGCATACAATGCCCGGCACACAGTAGGTCCACATATACCGGGCCCTATTCTTATACAGAGATGCCGGACGTCAGGCAGGCAGGGCTGCTCTGCCTTACCGGAAGGAAAGCTCTAGGTAAGCCATAAGCCATGGGGCCTCGGGCATAGGAGGTGGCTTTGGGAAGCCAGGTCAAAGCCCCCCAGAATTTGCAGAGGCAGAAGTAAGGGATCTGGTGGCTGTTCCGGCCCCTCCTTGTTAAGCAGAGGAAGAGACAGGCAGTTCCCATACCTGCCTAAGTTCTGAAAGGTGGCTCATTACCTCTGGTGGGCATGTCACTGTTAATGCACTCAGCAACCCCTCGAGGTGGCCCTGTTGTCCCTATTTCACTGATAAGGAAACCGTCATCAAGGGTGAGGAACTGCTCAGGATCACACAGCCCACAGAGGGCACCACTGCAAGTAAACTACTGACCAAGACCACGCCCTTCCTCCCACTCTGCCCATTCCCATCGCGCCTTGACATTGGATGGCTTACTTGGGACCTTCCTACCACTATTTCATCGAGGACCTGCGCCTAGCCTGGGGTAGTGCTCCATGAGGTTCGCTGACACGTGATACTGACCCTTAGAATGTCTCAGGAAACACACAGGAGGCCACTGGGAGCACTGAGGATCAGAGAGGTTGAGCAACTCACTCTGGATCATCCAGCAAGACAGTTATAGAATAAGGATCGTCACCCAATCCTTCCACAACACCCGACTAAGGAAGAAATTCTGCCCAGATTCAGGGAGGCAAGCTGCCTGCAAAAAAGGAAGCCTTGGCAGATTGTTTATAAAGATTCATCTCTTGTGCATGCTGAAGTATTTAGGGTGAGGTCTTACAATGACTAAAACTTTGCAAATAATTTAGAGAGAGAGAGCGAGAGCAAAATATCAACAATTGTGGAATCTAAGAGAATTTGTTTATCCTATTATTCTTCTAGCACCTATGTAGTCTAACATTTTTCAGAATAGAAAGTCAAGGACAAATGCTTTGCGGCAACTCTCCCTCTCTACAGAACCTGATGCCCTGCCCAGCACCTACAACACATACTCAGACACTGAGCATCCGAGAGCCGGGCCTCCGTCTGTGACCACGGCAGCCTCTGTCCCTCGCTGTCCACGCAGAAGCCCTTCCCGCTGCCCTTTTCCTCCTGGCTGGCTCGGTACTGGCCATCCCGGTCACACTGCAGGCCATCCTCATTCCTCTGACAGCTGGTGACACCTGGAAAGAGAGATGGATACAGCAATCAACCGATGACAGGCTCCTAGGATGCCTTCTCCTCCCAAATCTAAGCCCCGGGTCATTGGGCAGACAACGAGTCACGTGTTTTACCCAGGCATTTTAGCTTCAAGCTCTTTCATGTCCCCAGCCCCACCAAAGAATGCCACTTAAGCTTCCTTTTGTAAGTCCATAAAGCCCCTGCGCCTCCCAACCCCTGGACACACCCCCTGTGCCTATGAACTATCTTCTACCATCAGTGTCCTGAACACACCGGCCTCTCCTCCCTTTTCCTCACACACAGGCTAGGAGAAAATGCTTTTGTTCAGGGCCACCCAGTCCGTGGGGATTTTCAATAGCAGTGTGAACT
The DNA here is from genome assembly GCA_004027655.1 of Graphiurus murinus. NCBI lineage: Eukaryota > Metazoa > Chordata > Mammalia > Rodentia > Gliridae > Graphiurus > Graphiurus murinus. The sequence goes on along the minus strand of PVLC010002158.1, from coordinate 75,452 downwards.
GAGACTGCCATAAGTGAGGTCTCGCTGGTCCATGGACTAGAGGATGGAGTGAGGGTAAAAGAAGGAAGGTGATTGGATCACAAGTACTAGAGTCGGTGTGTCAAATGGAGAGAGACACCCAAATATCCAGGACACTGTCTCGGTGGGAGAGTTTCTTCTCCTGAGGAGTGGGCAGACTCCCACTTACCAAATCCGTCCTACTTCTACTTTCTGAGAATGGCTGTCCTATGAGCCCTCATCTCCTGACTGAGGAAGCTGCTCTCATCAAGGAGTGATCTCTTGATCACTTGCTTTAGAAATCCTAGAAATTATCCACATCGTAAGCAATCACTGTTTGCCTCGTGTTGACTTAATTTCAAACTAACATGAAAAATGTGTAACACAGCAAGTTATGAGTTCTTGCTAGGAAAAACCCAACAGCCCCCAGGCGGCTGCTCAGGAAGTAGGTCAGGTGAAATTACGTGGCCTGCAGGAAGGTCCTCAGTACACACCGGCCTGGCAAACGCCGGGCCAGAAGGGAATCTGAGCAGCAGTGTGGTCATGTGTGCTGGTGGAAAGTATCTTCCACTTTTCCATCTGATAAGCCTGACTTACAAAAATCAGAAGTTTCAGAATCAGACAAAGCCAAGATCAAAGGTCAGCTATATGAGCTGAGTTACTCTGGCTAAGTTACTTCACTCTCTGAGCCTTAATTTCTTATCTGTAAATGTTGGGCTAGTATTATTTCCCTGGAAGAGGTGCTCGTAGGATTCAATGAGACAGCACAGGGAACATACCTGACCTGGATCCTGGCAGGGGGATAGGTATTCAAAGATGGTGCCATTACTGTGCTGCCTACCCAGTGGTTCTCAATGGAGGGTAATTTTGTCTTCTCCCTCCACCCAAGGGATATTTGGCAATGTTCCAGGCCATTTCTGGCCGTCGCAACATGGGAGAAGTACTGCTTTCATCTGTTGGATACAGGCTAGTGATGCTACCAAACATCCCACCATGTGCAGGACAGCCTCATAACAATGAAATATCCAGCCCCAAATGGCACTGGTGCCAAGGGCGTCCACCCCATGGCGTCCCATTGCATTGCAGGGTTTCTACTCCAGAGCAGGTCCTGGGAACTTACAGTGTATCTTCCTGAAAGCTCCAACAGCAACGGTCGTTCTGCCTGCAGGACAGGGGACACAGGCCGAGCTGCCCGCCTGTTCTTGGTAGAACCCAACAGGACAGGGGATGCACTGTTCATCTCGAGAATAGCTTCCTTCAGGACACTTAACTAGGAATGATAAATGGAGCAACAATGTTATATTATGAAGCACTTTCTTTACAGCCTCAACCCCAGCACACGCAGGTGTGTGACATTCCCAACCAGCCCATGAGCTGGTGCGCTTAGCAAATGTCCACTGAGAACCTAGTGTCCTCAAAGTCCAAGCCCAGGGCATGGCTGCGGAGAGGGCAGATGAGTGCTGCTCTCAGGAGCCGACGTGCTTGTAGGAAATGCAAGAATCAGACAGGAATTGAAGAATTCAGATGCTGGGGGAAGAAAGCAAGGGAGGAAGATCATGACATGTGAGACCCCGATGATGAAGAGACCCCCAAGGAAAGATTTCGGAGGACAGAACTCCAGGCAGAGGGAACAGTAAGTACAAAACCTCAAGGTAGGGTGCAGTTTGAATTCTTCACGGAATGGAAAGAAAAAGGCCCAAACTAACTCTGGAGCCAGAGCCTCGCTCATGAAGGGAACGAGGAAGCGTCTAAGATGATGAAGCTGGGATAACTTGAAGGAGTGTCAGTCATCCACGGGTTGCCATGGTAACACCTCCCAAGTTAAGGGCCTGGTGCAGGGCAGTGGGGTACGGGCAGGTTAGGCAAATCCCATAGCCTGCTGCACCCACACATGTACACGACGGACTTTTCTGCGGCTCTGTATTTTCTCTCGTGTGGAATAAAGACAGACAATACTATCTGATAAGAGTGTCGTAACAATGAACACAAAGTGCCTATCATAGCGCCACACTCAGCAAGTGACAATTATTTTCTTTACATTCAAGGAAGTCCTGCCTTGGACCTACTTCCGAGCGCAATACCCACTCTGTCCAGACAATCCATATTGTCTGTGTGGGGCAATTCATCACCTTTTCACTCAACTGTGAGGCCTCTGTCCCTGCTGGATCCTAATAGGATTGTTGACACACCTGGGACGGGGTGAACTGAACAGGGCAACTGAGTCTAACGGTAAAGGAGGTCCCTGTTTACCTGACCAACTCCACAGCCAGGTATAAGTCCAGGAGGGAGCGCCTCCTTACTCTGCTTCCTGGCTGCCCCACCTACTTACCCCTACTTCCCTACTTCCCACTGCTAATCTGCAGATCCTCGGTACTCCCTGACCCTCTGCTTCTAACTCCTCCTCTAAGATAGTCTAGGTTGGGGAAGCAGAAACCAACTGGAAGATACACATCTCATCCTGGTTCCAAGGTTGGGTCCAAGAAGCTCTGCTCTCAGGAATGTGCCAGAACTCAGCCCTGTTGGTTCTGATGGCTCAGAGAAAGGGGGAGGAAGGAGGGTGGGTCTCCATGCCTTCTCTTCTGGTTCACTGGTGTGCTCCCTAAAGTGTGTCAAGTAACTTCCTGAAGTGAGCTTTTACCCAATATGAGGCGGGAGCTGAAGTCTTGGCTCCTCTTGGGAGCACTTACCCTGTGCCTGGCTCTCTGCTGTGGATTTCTTGTGCCTCACTACCGCATTCCCATGAGTTAGTATCTTATCCCCATTTCACAGTGAGAAAGCTGAGTCTCGGGTCACTCATGCATGACTTATCAGTGTGCTTTTTCTGAAAGGGCAGTGTGGATACAGCATTATAACACATGCCCAGCCTGACCCCAGATGTTGATGAGTGACCCCACAACCCTATGAGAAAGGGTCCCCATCCCAGACCATAGAAAACAGAGGTCCAAGGTCGAGGTTGATCAGGCAGAGATTCGAACCCATTCCATCACCTCCAAACCAAAGCCTTTGCTCCTTCTGGTGGCCATGATGGCAGCACAAAGGAACAGGGTGAGCTGGCATGGAGCCCCCGACGACCTAGCAACTGCGATCTCTGGTCTGCGTGCGTACTTGGCACTTCTGAGTAAATCAGAAACTCGACCCACATCTTGGAAACCGAGCGAGGTTTTCCAGTTGAGCAATTAATATCCTCCCTCAGAGAGTTAAGTTTCGTTCTGTCTATGAGTCAAGTTGTTGACAATCATCTCCAGTGCTTTTGAGCTGTGACTATTTTCTCAAGTAAGTGTCCTCCAGATTCATTTCTCAAGGAAAATGAAAGCTGTCTGGGCAGTCTGAGTGGCCCTGCCGCCAATCCGAGGTGTGTCAAGGAGCAGAAGGAAGAGCTGGTGGCTGGCCGCCTTTCTCTGTGAGACCAAGTGCCTCAGGCCTCCTGTCTGCTCCAAGAACATACCTGCTGTCCCCTTCCACCCTTTCGCTGTTTCTGATGTCAAAAGTCCTTTCCACTCACAGGACTCTCTTGGAATCTGGGTAGGTGGTGAAGGATGGTCACCATCCTTCCCGGAGCAGGAGGCTCCTCTCAAGACCCCAGAGTCCACTGCAGAGGCTGGGTATCATCTTCCACCACATCCCTCCACTGAAACCACCAGAAGCCTCTGGGCCTCAGCTAATTGCACAGTAATGGTTCAACCTATGTCAGTTTGAGAGTTTTGCAAAGCTTCAGGGTCAAGCTAAACTTCTTGTCAGCCCTTATCATGGCCCCCCAGTAGGGGCGGCCATGTTTCTGCTGAAGAAAAATATCTAGGAGGAAACATCATCCTTCTTTCCCTGCTTGGGAAGTTCACTCAAACTTGAGCCTTCCCCAACAGTCTCCAACTTGAAATTGTTCCACGGAACCCCATCCCTGTTCCCAGGCCCTCTCTGTGTCAGAGGCCGCTTCTTCCCTGACCCCTGTCTGTCTCTGTGGCCCCATTCTCTTCCACTCTCCCCACAAACTCTGTTCTCCAGCCCTCTAAACATCTAAACAATGTGCATGCCTCACGACTACTTTTGCACCAATCTCCATTTCTGGAATATTTTTCTATCACTTTATCTTCTCTAGCATGAGAGATGCTGCTCGACCTCCTGTCTGCCCTTGTCTGAGCAGCGATTTCTACGCACCTTTCAAGATCTCATCGAGCATTTGCTACCCAGCCAGCCTTGCTGACAGCACGGCTGGGACCTAAGGGGCTTTTTCACATGACTTTCTAGCTTTCTAGCTCTCTACTCATTCTTCTTTCCCCAAATAAACTGTGGGTGTCTAGAAAGTGGAGATATATAATATCTCATATATATATATATATATATATATATATATATCCACTATATATGTGTGTGTGTGTATATATACGTGCATATATATATATATATATATATATATTTTTTTTTTTTTTACTTCCTTGAATAAAAAACATGGTGTTTGGAATATAATTACATTTTTTGAAGCTTGGATGGATACATACATGAAAAGAAAGGAGGAAGGAGGAAAGCCACACTGTATTACTTTAGAAAGAAAATCCATAGGAAACTAGTTCTATTATAAGAATTTATAGGGAATAAGTGAAAGTTAATGTCATCCAGAATGGAAAATGAACAATCTAGATGGTTTCCCTGCGATCCTCTTTAAGGGGACCAGTGCATTACGAAGGCTGCCAGCAGGTAGTTCCGAGGGGAGCCATGTAGCAGGCCTGCAGTCCAGGGGTGAACAAAACCAAGCCCACTGGAGCTTGAGCAAGATTCTGCCCCACAGGGGCATCCAGTTCCCCAGATGGAGCCACCACACCCACATGAGTCTGGGGGATGGGCATTCGTGCTGCCCTTCACCCTAATCCACTCACTGGCTTCTGAGGAGGCATCTAGATTAGCACCCCTGAAATGACACACAGAAATCGTACGTCAGCTCCACAGGACAGCACTCTGCCTTGTCCCTTTACTGTTGTGTTCCAGATGTGTTATAGAAGGACGAGCCAATAAGGACAGATACAAGAATCGGAAGGTGTAACTTAGAATCCCTTGTAGAGAAGGGAGAATGCAGAGGAAAGAACCAAGAACTTGGAGGCAGACAGAGCTGGGTTCAAACCAATTGGTAGCAGAACCATTGTCAAGTGTTGGTTATGGGCCAAGAGGTGTGTTGTGTATTGATTATTTCATGATTTCCAAAGAACGGTCCCATACAATGGGTATTATTATCCTGATTTTTCAGATTGTACCCAGTGAAGATAAGTTCTGTTCCCTGAGTCCCACAACGAGGTATTGGAACCAGGACTCCAGCCCTGGTCTGTGTGCCTTCAAAGACCTAAAAGTGTATATAACTATGTGCCCTCCTGGGTTCCTCCTTAATTTATTGTTCATAATATGGGATTCATAACACCCAACTCTCTGGTTAGAGAAATACTACCAAGCAAAGCCCTGCTTATATAAGAAACCCACTATGAGGTGTTAGATATTATCATTAATACTGGAGAAAAACAAAAGCTTTCAGTACTATTTTAGTGAGTTCCGTGCTGGGGCTTTCTGTTTGGAGTAAGGGGTAGGACTGACTGCTGGTGTGATTGACAACTCTTTGTGCGTCAGTAAAAAGCCACCGCAGTTGGAAGGCAGAACGTAGGTTTACCATGAGCAAAGACTGTCGAACTATAGCGTGTGAGCTAATTTTAGCTCACCCTCTGCTTTGGTAAGTCGAGGTTTATTGGAAGCCACTAAGATTTTTCTCCCTACAGTGACTGAGTTGAGTCATCAATACAGAGACTCTGTGGCCCACAAAGCCAAAAATACTTGCTATCTGGCCCTTTACTTGAAAAAAAAAAAAAAAAAAGATCACTGATTCCAATTTTAGAGCAAGTATATCCTGGGCAAAACCTGTGTCACCAAGACCCTTCCCACGGACCATGCTATGACCCCACAAGGGCTCTCTGCAGCTTCTGCCACCCTGATGCCAGCTGCTACCTCCCAGTGCCTCAAGGTAACACACACGGTGCTTTCACCTTTAGGCAAAACCAACCTCCCCTCCCCACACCCAGGTTGATGGCAACTAATCACTATTAATTGAGTTCTCCAGAAGGAACCACAAGATCAGATTTCTAGCCAGCCCCTTTATTTTGTGTATTTTGCATACATACATGCATGCATGCACACATACTCACACATGTGCTACTGGTTCCGTCTTTGGCAACAGAGCCCAGGTCTCTTTAAATTAAAGAGTGTGGACATGGCAGCAGGTGGCTCTGGGTGACTCTTCCTCTCTGTGACTCTGTTTCACTCACCCTGGCAGGTGACATCATCCTCTCCTGCTCCTACTTTCTGTCCTAGCTGTTAGGACAGCTCTAGTGAGGTGGAAGACAGACCATGGGTTCTGGTTCCAGAGGCCCTGGGGTCACATGTGCACTGACACGTGGTTAGGTGACCTTGAGTCCCTCCCATGAGTTGGTCTGCTTGGGGCACTAAAGATGTACAATCTAATGTGACCTAGGCTCAGCCTCCTCATCTGTCTGAGGCGGAAATGACCTGCCACCAAGGGCTCCTGAGAGTTAAATATTTGCAGACCCATTTTGCAAACTGCAAAGCCCTTCATAAATAGTAGAGGGAAGTGTTTGTACTTCTATTCCCTGTGCTAGGATTTAGCTGCATCTCAAATCCAATGTAGAGTTTAAATTTGGCATAGATTTCAGAAAAGGAAAGACTATGTAGCTTTTGTGTGGCAACCAATATAAATAATGGGAAAGAAAGCTGAGAACAGCTGTCTGTTCAGCTCAATAAAAAAAAATGCCTCTCTATCTCAGTTCACAAGGGAGGAGGGTCCCTCATCATGAAACCTTCATAGTTTTGATAGCAGACACAACAACACACTCTCCCAAAGATGTCTGCTTCTTAATCCCCAGAACCTATGAATATGTTAGGTTATGTGGCAAAAAGGAATTAAGAGTGCAGATGAAATTAAGGTCACTAACCAACTGACCTCCTAGTCCAGGTAGTAGCATGGATTTCCCACTTATGTGTAATTAAAGGGGTTCTTAAAACAGGAGACGTGATTAGGGACAGACGGGTAGAAAGCTGTGACGCTGCTGCCTTAGGCAATGAAGGAAAGAAGCCACCAGCCCAGAAATGTGACCAACCTCCAGAAACAGACAAAACAAGGGAACAGACTCCCCTAGGACCCCCAGGAGGAGCACGGTCTGCCCTCCTTGCTGCACCATACTGATTTTAGTCAGTGAAGTCGTGGTGGAATTTGACCCACGGAACTGGAAGGTAATAAATTGTGCAGCTTTAAGTCATTGGCTTTGTGGTAATTTGTTCTGGCAGTAATAAGAAACTCTCATATCTTCCTTTCAAGGAATTTGCAGCTGCATTCCCATGAAAATCATTTCTAAAGCTACTCATGGGCAAGAACAGCCTGAGTAAGTCTGCCCCCAACATGCCTTTCCCTGAGTCCTGAACTTTGTGGGCTGACGTGTGGCCATTTGGAGATTGTGATGAGTGATGCTGCTAGAGCCAGACCAGGAAATGTCCATGCAGGACACGGAGCAGACACAGCCTTTCCACATGGACAGAGCAGCCCACCCCAGGGCCAAAAACTAAGGGAAAGGGTAAGGAAACGCATTGACCTCTTCCTTTGCCGAGGAAGTAATCTAGTGGGTAGAAACTATGCACAGAGGATAGTTGAAAGTGTCCACTGATTAATTAAATGAAGAATGCTCAGAGACTCCATGTCCAGAGCAGCTGCTCTCTAGAGCCCAGAGACCTTTCCTGAAGCCTCCTGAGGCTCCGCAATGCGGGGAGGGAGGGTGGACCTACCGCATCCCAGGGAATCCCGACTGGCCTTGCTGGTGGCAGAGACTCGGTAGAATCCTTCCAAGCACCCAAACCGTATCCCAGGAGAGGTGGTCAGTTGATCCCCTTGGATGAAGCGGATGGACGTGTCTGCTGGGAATGTCTTGGAGTCCAGATGAAGCTGGAACAGGCCACTTTGGATCAGATCTGCAAAGCGCCCGAGGAGATCCTGGCCCACTAAGGACTTTTCTGTAAGACACGGGATGAGGCCGGGGTCACCTTGCTGTTCTCTGCGAGGCCAGGGAGCATGGAGGGGCATCATCTGCTCTCTACAGAGGGATAAACTGAGGCCCAGGGAAGGGGACACAGGAAAGTCACACAAGAGCCACGTACACGAGTAGGGCTCCAATGATACTAGTCTTGACTAGTATCATTTCTGAGGCAGCAACGTGGCCCATCCCGCTACAGGGTGTTGTGCCTCAGCTTCTGCTGCAAGCTGCCTGTCCCAACACTCAGCCACTTCAACCTTCTGCAAGACACAGTCTTGAGCTTCAGGTTTTGCACTCAAAAATTGGGCCAGGGAATGTGTCTCTTGCAGTTGGTGAGAATCCCAAGGGAGAAGGCATGTGAAAGGGGACACTCAAAGGAGAGGCAGAGTCTCTGGAGGCAAGGTGGCCCTTTCCTCAGAATGCAGATAAAGGCTGAGAAGATCTTCAGCTGCCCAGCTATGATCTTCCAGGAAGAAAGCAGATGTGTGATGGACCGTAGCATGCAGCTAGCAAACATCCGTACTATAACAAGCACCTGAAAAGCCAGCCAGGCCCCAAAACACAGTCTTCACTGTCTCCACAGTGTCTCAAGCTTTTGCAAAATCAAACATCACCAAATTATCCAGGGTCTCCCTGGAGGAAGAAGGAGGGGGGACCCCTAATTGATAATGCTGGTGTTGGGGATGAAGGGCTGACAGTCTGCCTGCCGATTAATACCCTGGGAATATTTCCAGACATTTTTTCCTCATAGAAGAGAGTACAAGCTCCAGCTAGTCGTGACTCTGGGCGTTTAGCCTCTGAAAGATGCAAAAGAGAGAGAAGGGTGGGCCCCCAGTCTCTGGCTAGAACGAGATGGATTATTTCCTATCCTAGCAGAAGGCTCTGCGCTGAGCATGGTGCGTGCTTATAGTGGCTGACATAAAATCCACTCTGTTTTTTTCTATGTCTCTCTACACTCTCAGTTCATTCATCTGTCATAGCTGCCCTGCTTTAAGTAGTGACAGTGGTCTGAGATGTTTTACCATTGGAAGTGGGACATAAGTTATGAACCAGGAAGGCTCCTTTTCCCTGCTCATTCCCCACAATGCCTGCCCCACCTCCCTGTGCAGAGATGATCAGGAGAAGAAATAGAAGATGCTCATGAAAGCCCAGTTAGGCTCCGGGTGGTTACTAATTCTACTGAACTCTAGCAAGCCACTGACCAGAACGCTATTGATTTTTACATACTTTTTAATACCTTACTCCTCCCTGAACTAGGTACATGACTCTCCCTGTGTTGACACAGGAAGGCCCAAGGGACCCCACCAACTCCACTGAATCTCCACTTTTCCACTGGGGAAAGTGAGACTCAGAGAGGCTACAGTGCAGAAAAACATACCAATGTCATACAAGTCCGGAAGAAAAGCCACCGGGATGTCCTCAAGCCGAGATTTCCATGTGACATTCACTCCTAAACGCACTGCAGTGAGACACCCCACCTGCACCGAGGAATCGAAGCAGACCGGACTGAAGAGTGTGGTCCCAGACGTCTTTGCCTGCGTGGAGAGCAGAGGAGGAAGCGTCCATGCCAGGGTAGGAGCCGGTTCATGCTACTTTCTGTGGCCCTCCACCACCCTGCCCCGGGATGAGGCTGAGGTCACCTCTCCCTCACTTGAGGAAATGAGGTCCAGCGACATTAAATACACTGCCCTGGTCACGGAGCGTGCAGAGGCGCAAGAGGAGGAACGTCTCAGCTCTGGATTGAAAGCCCAAGTGCCCCCAGCTCATGTCACCAGGTTTTGTTGGTGACACAACTTTAGCCCACTCTGAAAACATCTTCACCAAGGACAGACCCAGCAGGACATGTCCCGCCACCTCTGAATCTCATGGCACATGGTGGCTTCCCCTTTTGGCTACGCAGCGTGGCATTCCCTCCTGGCCTAAGCACAGTCACATCTGGCCTAAAGAATGTCTGTGAGTGATGGATTGCAGGCTCCTTGGTCACGGTGGGCAGGCAGATACTCATGGGTATCTGCTGGCCCAAGGACAGGGCCTGGCACACGTCCCAGATCAAACGCAAGCTACCTCTTTCCCTCTTCACACCATCCTCCAGTCTGCCATAAAAATGTCATAGACAACCCCAATTTATTCTTAGGTTATGGAATTCTGGGAAGCCCAAGATCAGATCTCGGGTGATCACAAGCTACGTCAAGGTGTTCCCTGTGTCACACCCTGCGCCAAGCCCCAAGGTGAAGCTGAATGAATGTGGGTGTTCCTGTAGTCATCGTGTGATGGGAATCTGCCAACAGGGCCAGACACTTCATATTCTTAGAGGGTAACGAGGCACAGTTTTTTAATGTTTTCCATTAATCAGGCCCTGCATGAAGGCCTTTAAACACTTGACCTGGTCTAATCTCCAGGACAAGTCTATGGGATTGTGACTGTCACTGCCCTCTGTTACAGATGGAAAATGACTCAGGGAGGCTTCAAATTGTCTAGGATCCCACAGCCAGAAGTGGTGGGGTTGGAATCAAGCCCCAGCTAACTCCAGACCTGTGAACCTCTCAGCAGAGTGTGAAGAGCAAAGGCATTGGATCCATGTATCATCTTACTTAACTCAGTGCTCCTATCCCAGGCCTACAGGTGGTCATTGGCAAGCTCAGCAAGGCCCAAAAGGCCCATTTGTACCGCTGGGAGTGTGAACACCACGACTGGCCCCAGGTCTGTCTGCCTTGGAAGCCTGGGAATCATTTCTTAACTTCTGAAGAAGACCCACCCCACCCAGACTTAGAAGTTCTGTGTCTCCTGGTCACACCCTGACACCTTGCCCTGGAGCCCCACCGCTAGGCTGCTGAGCAGGGCTTTCTGCTCTCAGCACCATCCTCGGCTCCCCAGGGTTCTGGAACATTTTGCCCCTCACTGTGCAAGCTTTAATTCCTCTATCAGTAAATGGCAACCTTGGCCTTCACCCCATCCCTGGACCCAAACTTTAGTCATTCTCAAGGATTCCCTCTCCCTGCTCCACATTACCTCCTATGGGCTCTCGCCATGGGATTACAAGACCTGCCCGAGCCACCCTCACCTCGCCCAAGATGTTGGCAAGGCCTCCTTGCTCCCATCCTGGCCCTCCAAAGTCCATGCCCCATCCAGCAGCTGGAGCAAACTGTAAAACCCGCATTGTAGCATGTCACTCTCTCAACCTCGGTGACATCTCAGTGGGCAAAACAAGCCCACGGTCCTAACCATGGCCAACAAGTCCCTCTCTTGCCACATGCACCCACCCACACCCCACACGGCTCCATGATTTCATGCATCAGTCTAAGTATGTTCCCATCAGAGGAGCTCCAGCCTTCCTGTTTGTTCTGGGAGCTCCTCTCCCCACATTCATAGGCCTCAGCCCCATTCTCATGGGCACCCTCCAATCAAACCCCCCACAGAGCCCTTTCCTGGACATTGCCTCCCACTCCCAACTTCCATCTCTCCCTCCAATGCCTCCAACGCTCTTCCCCTCGCTGATGTGGGATTCTTTGGTGTCACCATCGCCACCATCAGACTGAGTTTCCAAGGACAAAGGCTTGGTCCTGCAGAAGTCTTGACCCGAACTCTAGCCTGGTCCACTGGAGCCTTCTCTCGACCTCAGCCTTGTCCTTGGCAAATGTGAACAAATATTTGCAGAGTTTCCAATAGCTCAAGGTCACGCCTTCAGGATGACCGTAACCCTCTCCTACAGTGCTTGCCTAGAGAACTCGAGGCTACCAAGAGAATTACTGTTTGTTCCAGCCAACACCTGAAGACAGGCCCCGTGTCCAGACTCTAGAGGAGAGCAGGAGCCTAAGGGTGGTAAGTACCAGCCGGCCAACCCAGAAGGGCTTCACATGGACAAGCACCCTCTTCCCACTCCTGTAATGCTTCACTTCCCTGATTCTACTGAGCCCTCGAGCACCTTCTCCCTGTTCCCTCATTGTCCCTTTAAAATGCCTGTCACCTCTGCACAAATCGGAGCTGAGTTCAGGTCACGTGGCACTTCTCCCCCTCCCTGAAGTAATATATTACTGAGTCAGATCTGCCCCATAACTGGAACCAGTGTCTAGAGTTGGTTATCGTTGACAGTCCTCATCCCTAAAACCATGTATGCCTGTAACAGCCATTCAAACAGTTGTTAAATGAAATAATGAATTAATGAACAAATTGGGCATAGCGGAAGAGTCCAAAGAGACCTGGACTTACTAAGCTGTGAAAAATCTTGGGGCAGTTTATTTGCCTTCTTCAGGGTTTAGTTAATGCATGTACCAGTTGAGGGCCAATGGGCCTCACGGCGCAAAACCCCTGCATGACTACAAGTGCGGAATGCAGAGCTCCCAGCACGGGGCCAGGGGGACACCGCTCACTCCATAGTCAATCTTGCTGTCAGGCGCATTTCTTTGGAGAATAGGACAAAATCTCTTTCTATTTTTATGTGTTTTAAAATCAATATTCTCTGCATTTTGGTGAGTGAAAATGTGTATTCTCCAAAATCTCTAAACATGGAGTGCCAAAAATGAGCTACTCTGACGATTTAGGCAACTTGGAGCAGGAGGACTTTCTTAACCAGGTGACATTTAAGGATTCCCTCCGTGAATATCTGTGACTTCAGATCACCAAAGCCCTGTGCACCACGCAGCTGGAAACTGGGGTTGCCTAGTGGTGGTGCACTGTCTTTGAGGTGCAGGTAAAGTTCTTCCAGCATATTACCCTGGCATGGTTCATGAGCACATCTGACTCCATGCTGCAGAGAGTATGTTAGGACGTTTTAGCCTTCCTGCATCACTGCCCCCAGCTCCTTTCCTCATGCAGGGTGACAGTCCTGCGTGGTGATTCCAACTCTGTGCTCATGGCAACCAGCTTGCATGCCCTGATTCTAGCTGTGTGCCTTTGGGCCAATGATTTTAGGTCTCTGGTCTTCACTTCCTTCATATGCAAACAGGAGGGTCCCTACGAGGGCTGCATTGGCTAATCTATGGCAAGGGCTGCATGGCACCCAGCATATAATAAGTGCTCAGCACACATTTAATATCTTTACATAGAAGGAATTTCCACAAGGCGAGGAGCATGGATTCTACCAGTGCCACAGCATGGTTAACCTTGGCCACATTTCCCTTCCAGGTCTGGCTCTTGGTGTGCGCACCGGTAAAATGAGTGCAAGTTGAATCTGAACCGAAGGTTCCTTTGAGCCCTGAGGTCCGCTGGCCCTGACCCTGCGTTCAGCCCATGCCCTCCCTGGGAGGAAGGCCAGGCACGTACCTGGATCCGGCAGAAGCCCCGGGCCGCCAGCTCGTCTAGTATGAAGACCTGGAAAGCCTGCAGCAAGCCTGCATAGTCAGCGCTGCACATCTTGTCTGGCGGGAGCTGGAGCTGGAAGTGTGCTTGAGTCTGCACCGTCTGCCACAGCTGAGGTTCTGCAACAAGCATAGTGGTCAGCGGCAGAGGGGACAGACCTGCAGGACTCTTCCCCTCTATAAAAACAGCCTTCTTCATTCAGCTGAAAACACGCAAGCGCTGCCATTTTGCACTGACATTCCCCGAGTCTCCATACCCCTGCCATGCTGCTTCTTTTCATAATTAGCACACCCACAGCCAGCTCAGGCCTGCCTCGGCCTCTAAACCAGGGTGTGTCGGTGGGTCCTGGACCTTCTCCTTGGGCAATCACCCAAATTGTTCAGCCTACAAACAAGGTTGTACTACATGCCTTTGCAGATCTAGAGTAGGCATTCTCTAGGGCTGTTCAGTTCACAACCAGCACGGTCATACAGCGGCCCTGCCTTCAACATCAGAGGCTAAAGCCCCATGCCCTCTTCCCCCCAAGTCCCTGGCTCTAGATCCACTGGTGATCAGCCTGGCACCTGAGTTCACCTTAGGCCACCCTGCCTGTCATAGTCAAGGGGAGAGGCCCCTTAGTGTCCACATCGCATTTTAAGTTTCTTTCTATATGAGGGCCCTCCGTAGTCACCAGTGCTTTGCAACCTAGACTGGCAGCCACCTAGAGCCTGCGCCTGTTAGTCCCAGGATTGGGCTCTCTTGCAGACACGCCTCCCCCAGTCCCCGGAGGGCCAAGTGCAAGGTTCCAGCTGTCTTCCCCTGTCCGGTCTGGCCTGAGGACCACAGCAGGCCCTGCGGAGGCAGACGTGGTTGGAGCCTGGTGTTACCAAGCCGCCGTGCGCCTGTGCTCCTGTGTGGGGGGGGCGCAGTAGGAGGCAGGGCTAGCAGCCCCATGGGGCACTTCGAAGGGGCCGATGTTCAAAAAGGGCCCAGTGCCCTTGCAGTGGGGTATGGGTCCCCACCCTGCCGGGCATGAGCTCTGGAGGTCCCTGTGGACCTGGGGGGAGAATACACATCCCAGTCCTCAGTCTCAGCCCTGAGAGAGAGAGACGGGGTGCAGGACAGACGTCCTCGGGGCCACTTACTCTGGCAGGCCTGGGGCTGCGGCGGCTGCGACACCCAGCGGCTGCTGTCCAGGCTGCACACCAGCGGGCCCTCGGGGAGGGCGCTCTGGTAGCCCTGGCGACACAGCAGCCGGCACTGCTGCACGGCAGCCGCTCCCGGGCCCCGAGCCGTCTCACACAGGATCACTCCGCCGGCCACATCCAACCCGGAGAACGGCAGTGGGCACCGCGGACCTGGGAGGTGGACAGGGAGGGGAGCTGTGGGCACCTGTCGCCAGTGCAGAGGACCGAGCTCCTGTCCTGGCGACTCCACACTGTCCAGTCATGGCAGGCCCTCCTCTCCTTCCCTTCCCAGCTGTGCCTGGCTGTTCCCCTCCCTCTCGGCCTGCTTCCTGGACAAGCTGCCCCTCTGGGTTTCAGCAGGCGCCCCACAGGGGACTACCACGCGCCATCTCAGCTCAAGTGCGCGCCTGCTTTTACCTTCTAAAACCCAATGAGTTACCGACCACGTGTCCAGGTCAGCCCAGGCCAGCTCCTGCTTCTGCTCCTGGAGTCCCTCAGTCACCCTGATGTCTCAAGACAGAAGCAGCCCTCCTGCACGGCTCCATTCCTCGGCCCTAGACCTAATGGCTGAGGGCTGTGGCTAAGGCCTTCTCTACCTCCCGGCAGTACCCTCATGAGTGGTCTGAACAGCCAGCAAAGCATCAGGCCAGGCTCCGGCCCTCCCTACCCCTCGCCCCTTCCTGTCTCTACCGCAGAAGCTGGACACCAGATCCCGACTGCCCCACAAGCCTGAGGCCGCCGCCTCCCTCCCTGCACTCCTCCCTCCTCAGCACCACCATGGCCGTCGCACCCTCTGCGCATCTGCTGGAGGCTCCTGTAGACCCTCAGCACCAGTTCAGCGCCAAGTTTCTCCCAGCCCACCCGGGCCCCCTCCCCCACCGCTTGCTTGCTCCAAAGGCTGCCGGTCTCTTTACACGTGGAGACCAGACACTTCACTGGACCTACTTTAAGTTCTCTGTCTCTCCAAAATGTGGCTTAGAGACCGGAAAGTGTAAAATAAACAAATGAAAAAGAAAAGCCACTGTAGTCAAGGAAAACGACTTAGCACACTGCCAGGCCCATTGCCCCAATTTGTATTATGAGTGTGTGTGTGTGTGTGTGTGTACTAGGGATTGAACCCAGGGGTATTTTACCTCTGAGCTACAACCCCAGCCCAGTGTTATTTTTTGTTTTGAAATAAGATTGCGCTAGGTTGCTAAGAGTCTCGCTATTTTCTGAGGCTGTTCTTGAACCTGCAGTCCTCCTGTCTCAGCCTCCCAAGTACTGAGATTACAAGCATGGGCCACCACACCCAGCTCCAATTTGTGAATATTGTTAATGCTTTCATTTCCTATCCCAAAATGAAAAATCATGGATGGTCGAATCTACCTGCTCACATAAATTTTTAAATGAGTATCATATCCCGAGGTTTGACTATATAAGAGAAATAAAAGTGAAATAATTTATAATTAGTAGGCTTTAATTTGTAGTAATATATTTCAATATCCCAATATGTATTCATATGCTGTGTATTTCAGCATTTGATATTCAAACAGTTTTCTAAATCCCAGTACTTGAGAGGCTGAGACCGGAGGATCCGGGTTCACAGACAGCCTCAGCTACTTAGTGAGGCCCTCCGCAACTTAGTGAGACCATGTTTCAAAATAAAGAATAGAAAATAGGACTAGGGCTGTAGCTCAGAGGTAGAATGCCCCTGGGTTCAATCTCCAGTACTGCAAAAAATAATAATAAATAAATAAGTAAATAAACAAATAAGTAAATAAATAAATAAAACTAGCCAACACCTTCACAAAAGCCCAAAGCACCCCAGAGGAATATAACTGCCGTCCTGAGGACTGGCCATGGGGTTCCTTCCCCCGCTTAGAGACACAGGGAGCAGGAGAGCACCCCCTCTGTAGGCGGGGGCCACAGCTTTCTGGCTGCAGGCTCTTCCCGATTTCAGTCCCTGCTGCGCTTTTTCCGGAAGCAGACACGCGTTTCAGCCTCATGGAGGTCTGTCACTACTACATCCCTCAGGCACTCCCTCCCATTCCCCTGGTCCCAGCTTCCTGTAACCCCACCAGCCTGGGCGAAGGCAGAGACTCACAGAGATCGCTGCCCAGGGTCAGGACTTACTCTCACACGCGGGCTGGCTGGCCACGACCCGGGTCCCAGGAACCTCCTCTCCGCTCTCCAGGACGCACCAGCAGCTGCCCTGGGTCGGGTCGCATTGCACCTGGGAAAAGTCCCCATCCTCTGCGTCGCAGGCTGGGAGGTAGCCTGGGCCGACTGCCCTGGACAGGACTCCGCTCCTGAGAGCGTCACAGAGGCCGGGGCCTGGACACAGAGACAAGCAGGTGGGGCGGGCTTGTGGCTCCCGCTCCCTGCTCAGGCACAGCCCTCCCCACCACCCACTGGCACCCAGTGCCTGTGCTTGCCCCCTCCATCGCCTGCCCTTAGAATCTTAAAGATTTAGCTAAGTGAGCAACTACAGTTCAGTGAGATAAAGGTGACAGTGATGAAATTTCAGAGCCACAGGAAGATGCTGAGCTCAGCCTTGGGAGACAAAGGCCAGTGAAGGTTTCCTGGAGGAGACACTGCTGATCTGCAGGAGACAGAGCCAGGCGCGCATGCGTGTGTGTGTGTGTGTGTGTGTGTGTTGGGGGGGGGTAGATTCTGCAGGTCACAGAGCCAGATGGAATGAAGGCCCATGGGGAAGAGAGCACCGCTTTCTTCAAAGGTCTGACCAGAACTGATTACAGCGAGACCCCAAGTCATGAGAGGTGGAGAAGCAGGAGGAACCAAAGAAGACACCCAGTAGCCAGGTGTGCGGGGCCCTGGCCAGGCCAAGGAGCTCGCCAGGCCCAGGATGATGGAAACCAATGGTCTCAGGCAGAGGGAACATCAGCACATGGCACTCCAGGGACATTGCTGGGCTTCACTGTGGAAGCCAGACTGCAGGGCCAAGGGAGGCCAGGGCCACAGGAGCTACCATGCTTCAGGCTCGACATCTGGTCAACCTTCTAAGGGACCAGTGCCGGCTTGTGACTCGTAGTCACACATCACAGCTGCCTTGCCTCTGCCTCTCCAAGAACACACCAAGGTGAGGGATGTCACCCCTATTTTATAGATAGAAAACGAGGGAAACTGGGGTGGAACGAGGTCAGAGCTGTGCCCCACAGCTACGGAAGAGGAAGCCAGCTCTGGGGACTCTACACTCAGTGCTCAGCGGGAGGGACAAGTACTCACACTGGGAGCTGTGGCTCGTGTTCACTGGCATCCCTTCTCCTGAAGCCGGATGCACACACCAGGTGCCCGCCCCCGTGGCCTGCAGCCTGGCATACTCCCCTGTCTGAGACAAAGCCAAAGTCAGCGCTCTGCAAGTAATGTCTTCACGGCCCACCTATGGGCGCAGCCAGGTCTTGCAAGAAAGTCCTTAATAAAAAACAACTAACGATGGCAGCCTCTTCAAATGCAGAAGGGGCGTTCTTCATAGGGGCCACTGTCCTGCTTCCAACCCTCCACACACATGCTTGCTATGCTTGCATTGATGGTTACAACGGCCCCATGAGGCAAGAATGGCAAGGCAAGGACACCCCATATGAGGCTGGGGAAATGGGGGTTCACTCTGAGAGGTGACACAACAGAGCAAGTCCCAGAGCTGTGAGCGGCAGAAATGGGCCAGGGCCTGAACCCGCTCAAGCCCAAAGCCCAGTCACTCTCCGGAGCCAACCTCCCCAGCTCCAGAAGTGACTTTCAAGCAGGAGCCTTAAGAGAAGGCCCAAGCATCTGACTGGGGATGAAAATGTGGTACAAGACAGCTACCTGAACCCCATGTGGCTGAACCCACAGAACAGAACCTGCCGGCACCTGCCCCTCCTTCCCCAGGCCTGGTCCAGCTGGGGACCCATAGCATGCCACATTAGCAATCAGCGCCACCTAAAAAGTGGGAGGTGATTTTCTAGCATGCATGAAGCCCTGGGTTCCTGCAGCACCGGGGGAGGGGAGAGGAGGCAGGACTAGAGTGGTCCTTGGACACATTCCTAGAAGCACGGGAAAGTCCTCTCTCCTACGTCTGCATTCGAAAGTCCTGAGCGCAGGGAGCTTCTAGAGAGGAGCAGCTGCCCCCCGCTCACTGGCTGCCTCTGTCCCCTTCAGTAGTAGGCTGCCACTTGCTCGCTGTATAATCCGCTGTGCGTGGTTTGCAGACAAGCAATGACAGTCACATTGGCATCCGACATGTACACAGAATGTGACCAGGAGGCTCACGCTGTACTAGTCCTCCGCCCTCTCAGGGCCTGCCATTCATCCACAAGGCACCTGGGGACGCAGGGACCCTACTACTGTCCTCCTGCTCCACCGACAGGCCCAGATGGATCGGGCAACGTGCCTCTGGTCACAGCGCTTGTACGCCGCAGAGGTAAGATTCAAATCCAAGCAAAGGTTTAGGATTATGGGATAGCTTTAAATTGAGAACACTCTAGCTATCAACTTGACTTTTCCTGGGGTGGGGAGAGTCTTGGTGCCAAGAACTGACATGGACACCGGGGCCTGGCTCAGGGGCTGGACGAGGGCCTCTGGGCCACGTGCTGGGTCATGGCCTCTGCCCTCTGACCCTGCAGCCTCCACCTTCCCCTTGATCCTGAGCATCAGCACCTGGTGCACATCTCCAGCTGGGGATGGTTGCTAGCCACGAGAAAAGACTAAACCAGATTGGCTAATTCCTCTACCAAAGTCACTCATAATTGGGGTCCGTGCTCACAGTACCCGACAATAACGATAAGGAAATTTGCTCAGCACTTTACAGCTTCATGGATTTCTGTAATGCTGATTTCAGCTGAGTGGCATAAAGCCTCCTGGGAGCCGAGCAGAGCAGGCAGCTGGGCTCCTATCATTCCTCTGGTAAAGAAGGGAAACAGAGGCGAGGGGACTTTCATCACTTGGCAAGTAAGCAGTTAAGATTCCAGGCATGAATTCTTTCTCCGGAAGTTTTTATGTCCGAGTTTCATCAAACTGTGAATTATTAGGCCTTCAGGAAGCAGGGAAGGGCCTGGGGTGAAGTCTCCTATTTAGGTTGGGAACCCGAGACGGAAGGAGCACAGTGACCTGGCCAAGATCGCCTTGGAAACACGTGGTGGCAACACCATGTGCCTGTTAATCTTCAAAGACTTTTCATGAAAGATACTTTCTTGCAGTCTCAAAACAATTCCAGCACAACACAGGACAAAGTTATGGCCAAGGCCACACAGCCAGGGTCCAAACAGGCCAAGGACAAACACCCAGGCCCAGGACTTCTTGTGAGCTTTTACCTAAGCTAAACGAGTTGCAAATTAGACAGGTCACCTTAAACCAGATGCAGCCAGCTCTGGCTTCCCTCCTGGCACCCTCCTGGGCCCCCAGAGCCTCACCTCCAGGCAGGTGGGGGTGAACAGGTCTTCTGGAGATGGGCTTCCTTGGGATACAGCCTGTTTCCAACCGGAAAGCAGCCCATTGGCCAGCGATCTCTCGCAGGTGGTGGGGCCTGCAGGAGAGAAGGCCAAGGTCACTGAGGGAGCGCCGGAGCCCTGGCTGGCCCCAGGTGTCAGAGCCGTGCTTCTGGGGGCAGAGGTGCCCTTCACAGAGAGCCGGGTCTTCAGAGGAGAAGCAGGCTGAAGTTTGGGGAAAAGACCACATGAGAAGTACAAGCTTTGAGATGCTCTGACCCTGCGGGGAGAGGCCGGGGCTGGAGGTACAGGTGAGAGGCGAGGAATAAAAGCACAGCAGAGGTTGAAACTGCCCAGCAAGCAAGTGTCCAAGGGAACAGCCAGCCCCCCCCCCCTCTCTCTCTCTCAGCTCGTCCCTCCAGCTCCCCAGCTGGGGGGGGGTGTGGATTGCCAATCAGAAACGGACCACCCGAAGCCCCAGGCCCAGGGACTTGGGGAGATGTATCTGGCTGTGCTGGGCACAGGGCTGATGGGCTGACCAGGGGGCACCCCGGAGGAGGCTGGGCCACAGCTGACTGAGCCAGCCAGGAGTGCCCACCGCTGGGGGCAGGGCAGGAGGGTTCAGCGGGCGGGCGTCACTTACACTGAGGGATCTGCGGGGAACGGGCTGTCAGTGAGGCTGAGATGAACTCTCCCTTCTCATCCACACACCAGCAGTGCCCTAGGAAAGAGCCACAGGCCAAAAGATCAGGAAGAGTGCTGGTGACGTCCCTAAAATCCCCTTCTTTGCATTCATAGCAATTGGAGCAAGGCGGCCTGCCTGTCTGCCCCTGGTCAGGTCCCCCCTGCCCAACACTGTTCACAGTCACCGGTCTTAGCATCCCGATGTCCACAGCAACCATGCACTTGACCTTCAGGACAGTTGAAGGTCTTGGCTACAGTAACCCAGGAGGCCACCTATGGGCTTTGTCCAAGCTGCAGAAGCACGCCTGAGAGTCCAGCTGGCGTGCCCCCAGGGTGGAGCTCTTTCCTCTAAATCAAAAGGAGGGGGACCCCTTCAGCTGCCCAAGGCCCCCTTACCAGTCCCGCTGTGGCACTGCACGGGCTCCCAGTATCCGAAGGCATCACACTGAGGCACGTAGGGGCCGGACCGCAGAGGGGCACCTGCTCCAGCCCAATCCCCCGGGGAAGAGCCACTTGTCCGGTAGAAGTCCAAGGCTGAAGTCATCAAAGGAGGAGACAGAATATGAATGCCTGGCCCGCATGCTCTGTCACTGAGAGCAAACGTGTCCCTGTCTCCACATACAGCAGCCTTGTTATTATCTGACCTAGATTTCACCCTGAACTATTGCACAGGCCCCTTGGACAATGGGTGCACACTGAACAGATTGCCTTGTAAAAAGAATATCTAGCCGGGCATGGTAGTGCACGCTTGTAATCCCAGTACTTGGGAGGCTGAGATAGGAGGATCGTAGGTTCGAGGCCAGCCTCAGCTACTTGGTGAGACCTTGTTTCAAAATAAAGAATTAAAAATAGGGCTGGGGGTGCAGCCCCCAGGTTCCATCCCTAGTACCGCCAAGATTGAAAGACTCTTTGTTGACTGACTTCCACATCTAATCAAAAGGTTCAGGACAGGTGAGATATTGTCTTCATCATAGGTAAGGCTCAGAAGCATGCTCTCTGCCAGGCACTGTCTAAGCCCGTGCGCTACTTAGCTTAATCTTCTCAGCCCTCCAGGAGAGGTGATACCACCTTATTTTACCAATGAAACCACTGAGGCCCAGGTGGATTGAGCAGCTGGACCAAGGTCTGCCGGCTGGAGAGTGGGGGCCGGGCTGGATCAGAGTGGTCAATCCTCACCAGCGCCCACTCGGCTTCCCTTGGCAAACTCTGACAATTTGGCTCTTTGTTCCTTCAAAGCTCTGTTATCTGCAACAACTTTTCTGATGGTCCCAGGAGCTCCCTGAAGTTGGAGTTTTTACCCCGAATTAGAAACGAAGTCTCAAGGAAAGGAGGTTAAATGATGAACCAGTGGGCACGCAGTTAAAGAAACAGGGCAGGCGGGTGCCTGAGCTCTGGGCGCCGCCTGCCCTGCCTTTTCCACTGCCCACAGACACAGTACACAGGGGTTTCATGTAGGTCTGTCCTGCCCATGCCACCAGCATTTTTTTTTTCTTTGCAGAGATTCATGTTTATTTTGCACATAGAGCAGTGCCCCGTCAAGAAATGAATGAATGAAAAAGAATGCACTGAAAGGGAAAACAGGAGGTGGGCAGTGGTCCAGGTCCCAGCTCCCAGCACCGGGCCCCTGAGCTCCAGCTGGATTGCCCCTGCCGCCATCCACTTTGAGGTGGAGGGGACCTGACTCCCAGGCCCTTCCTCCAGTCTGGACTCCAACCTCCCTTCCATACGTGCAGGTGCCTGGATGGGGTTGGACTCCTCACAGGATCCCAGAGGAGAAGGACCACCTGCGGGCAGCCCAGTGGTCGTTCTGCTTCACACTGGATCTGTTTTCCCAACTTGTCACCCTTCGTAAACGGGTTGCATGGCTGCAGATGTGGGGATATCACTGACCCAAAGTCAGAGCCTATTTGGGAACAGCAGGACCCACCTTTGAAGCAGCCTGGTATAGTAGCCAGGGTTCTGGAGTCCAATACGTCTCTGTCTAAACCTTGACACTGAACCTCATAGCTGTGTGATCCCTGAGCTACTTGCCCAACCTCTCTGCGCCTGAGTTTGCTTATCTACAGGATGGCTATAATACCTACCTAACAGGGATTGATCATTGTGTCAATAAAGCGAATAGGCATTAAGTACTGAGCCCCTGGCAGCTACAGCTTTTACCCCCACACCCCTCCTGCAGCCCTCCATGACCCTCACCAGACCCTAGACCCAGCTGCCATGTTCTAGAGGTCAAAAGTGCTCTGCAGCCTCCATCCCTTCTCGTCCTGGAGCCTGGATCCACAGACTCTCAGGGAAAAAAGGAGTCGTGCTCCTTCTCTGAGAACTCTTCCTCTGTGCTGTACAGACCCAGACATGCAAAAATCAGAGCCTGTGGCAAGTTGGAGGAACTTCCTTAGGCTGACTTCTAAAGAAAACATAATCGTGCATTCAACGGCATGTCTCTCCGGCACCTACAACTTTCTCTTCCCTTTGTCTCCATTTCCCACCCTGACCAAAGGGGTCACCCTGGAAGGGCCATGAATGCCACTTCTCTATTTGATTACATCAAATCCTGTTCATGAATAAAATTTACAATAACTGGTTTGTTTTCGAAAGCAGAAGTGACCGAGTCTCTGAGGAACAGAGAAAAGAGGTGTCTGGGCGGAAAGTAAGGGGAGAGGACAGAAGAGGAGAGAGGAGGGGAGGGACGGGGAGGACGGCCCGCTGCATTGCTGAGCTCCTGCTCAGACAGAAAAACAAATGAGACTTGGGGTCTTGTCTCTAGAAGAGTGAACGAGGCAGGAAACAAAGATGGCATCAGGACAGTGACCCGTGAAGCTAGAAAAACAAAGATGGACCATATGCACGGTTCATTCCCATTCATCTGAGGATCCTCCATACCATTTTCCAAAGTGGTTGCACTAATCTGCAATCCCACCAACAATGTATTAGGGTTCCCACTTCTCCACACCCTCGCCAGCATTTGTTGTTGTTCATGTTTTTTATGATTGCCATTCTAGTTGAGGTTAGGTGAAATCTCAAGGTAGTTTTGATTTGCATCTCTGATTGCTAATGATATTGAGCATTTCCTCATACACTTACTGGCCATTGCTAATGATATTGAACATTTCCTTATACACTTACTGGCCATTTGTATTTCTTTTGTGAAGTGTCTATTTAGATCACTTTCCCATTTTTCAATTGGGTTATTTGTTTTCTTTGCTGTGAGTTTCTTGAGTTCTCTGTATATTCTAGATACTAGTCATCTATCAGAGGAGTAGCTGACAAAAATTTTCTCCCACAGCAATACCACTTCTGGGAATGAAAACCAAACTATCAGACCAATGCATGTATATCTATGTTTATAGCCGCTCAATTCACAATTGCCAAACTATGGAAGCAGCCAAGATGTCCATCAACAGATGAATGGATTACAAAACTATGGGATATGCACACAATGGAATTTTACTCGGCCATAAAGAACAAAATCATGTCATTTTCTGGGAAATGTATGGAACTGGAAAACATTATGTTAAGTGAGATTAGTCAGTCAGCTCTCCCTACTATATGGAAACTAGGGAGAAAGTAGGTCATAAAAGGGACTCTGGACAAAGAAGGAGAAACCTGAGATGAGCAAAGAAGGTGACCTAACTGAAGGTGATGCGGGGCGGGGGATACCCTAATGCACATGATGTACTCTCACAAACATATCAAAGTCAATCACTAAACTGAACTTGAGAAGGAGGGAGGAGGAGGGAGTGGGGAGGGAATTGGGAAGGATTGAAAGAGAAATGTGTGCATGTATGCCTTTACCTATACTAGCTTGTACCTCACAAAGATGTATGATTACAACGTACAGAAAGAAAGAGAGAGAGAGAGAGAGAGGAAGAAAGAAAGAAAGAAAGAAAGACAGACAGACAGACAGACAGAAAGAAAGAAAGAAAGAAAGAAAGAAAGAAAGGGAGGGAGGGAGGAAGGAAGACAAAGGTGATGGAGACTGGATCCCAAGCCAGCTGCAGACTCCAGCAAGGCAGGCGGGGGCAGTACCAGTCCATGGCTGGGACTCACCCCAACCTGCTACAGATACTGCAGGGGGAGGACAGCTCTGCCTTTTCATCACCAAGCTACCAAAACTCCAGAAATAGAATTACCCGGGGCAACTGGAAGGGGATGGGGACTTGGGTAAGGCTCCAAGATAGATGAATCCTGTGTCCCTCCAAGTTGGTGTGGGCTCGGTGTGGGGACACCAAGGCTCAGGGCCCCCCGGCGAGACCAGGGGCTCTAGGAGGAGATAGTTCTCAGCAAGAGCCCAGTTGCCCCTGCCATCCATTAGGCAGGGCACAGAGGCGCTGCAGGAATGGGACTGGGGCCCAGATCACTGGGGTTCTCGCCTCGACTTTGCTAGTTATTATGCGAGTGAACCTGGGAAAGTGACTTACCCGAGACTCAGTTTCTCTCATTTTTTTTTTTTTTTTTGCAGTACTGGGGATTGAACCTAGGGGCATTCTACCTCCGAACTACACCCTCAGTCCTATTTTTTATTCTTTATTTTGAAACAGGGTCTCACTAAGTTGCGCAGGGCCTCACTACGTAGCTGAGGCTGGCCATGAACCTGGATCCTCCAGTCTCAGCCTCCCAAGTACTGCGATTACAAGTGTGCGCCACCACGCCCAACTGTATTTTTTTTTTTTTAAATCACAGATGGTGATTACAGCTTTGTTCTCCTGAAGTGCTAGAAAATTAACTGTATACATCTCATCATCTACCCAGCACAGTAAGAGCCTGGTCACAGACAGGGATGGAGCACTGTGTGAGCATTGCTGGGGGCTGGAGGTCTGCGGCTCCCTGGCTTCAGGCCTCTGTCCTATGCAGGCAGTGATGGGTGCCTTTGGGACTTTGGCTCGCCCATACAATGGCTCCTCAGTGTGGGGTGTTCCTGCATCCTTGGAAATGGAGGGAAGTTCTGCAGCAGGCCATGGAAATGGTATGAGTTGGGGTCACTCACATTGCAACCAGACTGATGCGGGCAATACTTGTGTTGTGTCTGCAATACAAATTGTGGAGCCCTGCCCCTCAGCAGCTCTGCCGGGGGATCCAGGGCACTTTGAAGTGTTCAGTATCCCAGCCTTGACCTAGTTCACAAGACCACTTTGCCTTCTCTTTCCTGGGAGCCCACCAGCCAGGGGAAGCCAAGCAGCGAAGCCCTGGAATTGACCGAGGAGAGCGGAGTGGAGCTGCAGACACGAAATGGGAAAGCTCGGCGCAGGGCACTTACTGGACTGAGCCGCCAAGCGAATGGCATAGTCCATCCCGCGCAGGAACTTCTCCGAGAGAGACTCCCAGGGTGGGAAGAGCGGAGGGAGGCCGAGCTCCTCACTGGTGAGCCGGATCCCCTTGGCCACCAGGAAACTCCCTCCCAGAGGGAACTGAGAGCTGTTGGAAGCTGAGACAATCTCTTCTGTTTCCTTAATGAACTGCAGGACCCGAAGCTTCACTTCCTCACAGGAGCCAGGACCTAGGGGAATAAAAGACGCCAGCTGGATCCATTTACCAATATGGCTTCCAAAGACCCTGTGGAGGGGCGCGCTACCGGCTCTTTCTGTAGCTGGAACACTCTTCTTGCTTTGCTTCTCTGCTCTTACTCAGTATTTACAAAGTACCGACTATGTAAGAAGCTTGGTAATACAGTCAAGCAGGAGTTTGTTTTCAAGTAAAGCTGTGTAGGCATTTTTTTTTTCGAATAAAATATATTTGTATTATTTGTCATTCATAGTATCCATCCCTTACCACAGTATCTTCTGTATCGGGTAGCCCGATATAAAAATATATGTTTTGTTCTAAAATTGCCTGAGTCTGTCCTTATTGGTCCATCTTTCAGCCTTTGTGGTCAAGGTAAGATGTTCAACTGTATTTGATCTTGTTTGTGGAGAATGTTTGGGGTTTCTGATATTGGTTCCTACTTTCAGCTATTCTAGATGCAGTAAATATGCAAATACTTGCAAAAGAAGAAGGAGGAAGAGGAGGAGGACAAGGAGAAGGAGAAGGAGAAGGAGGAGAAGGAGGAGAAGAAGAAGCTTGGTAAGGGGTAAGGTTTGCTCCATGCCAGGCATCTGCTCCAGCTGTCTAGGAGTTTCTGTAGTGATTCTATGAGTACTGTGACTGTGGAGCTCGACTCAGTAATTATCCTATAATTATCACTACTGTCCCTGTAATTATCACTACCCTAGCCATACTTATTTCTACCAATCACACTGTGACCTCAATGGTAGAGGTGTTCAGTGAATTCTTTTGGAAGCAAGGAATCAGCAGAAACCTTTGACTTATGAAATTTGAAGACATTATTGTTGGCTTGAATGAATGGATATTATTGATCTAATAATCCATCAATCCCAGGAATTTGGGAATCTTTAAAACAAAACACACACACACACACACACACACACACACCAAAAACAAAAACAAAACACATTTAAAAACTTACTCTCATTGCTTTTAGGATAAAGGGAAAGTTCTTTAACTGGATATATAAGAGCTTTTTAAAATTTGGCCCCAACTTATCTTCCACTTCTTTTATGACTCTATTCTAAGCCCCCTCTCTTCCTGCACCCCCCCCCCAGAATTCACCCTCTTACAGCTTTCCTAACTTGGCATATGCCCTTTCCTCTGCCTTAAAGGTCTAGGTACACTGTGGCCAAACACTCTTCAACTTTCAACCTGCAAGTTGGTGCGATGTGAATCTTTATCTTCGTCCTCAAGCGGCTTGTCAGCCTGTTCCCTGAGCATGCTTCATGCATTTCCTGTGTGCATATTTCTGTTCAACTATCACAGTTCATAACTGACCTGAGAACATGTCGGTTTTGCCCGCTGTTCTCTGAGCTCCTCAGAAGGCAACTCTCTTCTCATGGCTACCTCTCTGTTGTACGGCACAAAGCACACAGACGGTGGTGCATAAATGCATACTAAAGGAAGCAAAATTTCCATCAGGCCAAGGACAGAAATGTGGCCTCAGATTTCATCCCTGCACGCAAGTGGGATACTATTGATTCCTTCGTTGCCATCAGTTTTACTAATGCGGCTGTCATTTAAGTATTTGCTATGTACCGTCCTGACACTGTATATCTAGTCCCTTTTATAAAACATCGAGGTAGTAAGTTACTGTAATTCAGATTTTACAGATGGAACTGAGATTCAGATGAGTTCCCTCCTCTAGCTCACACAGCAATAGATGGCAGAACCAAGACTCAAACCAACCAGAGTTCTGTCCTGTAGCCTCGCCCTTCTCAACTTTTGGGTGCATTGAAGTCGACTGGAACTAGTATACAAATGCAGCGTTTGAGTCCATACGTACAGCCCAAGATCTTGAATCTCTAACAAGTTCCCAAGGTGATGCCTATGCCGATAGACCACACTTTGAGTAGCAAGGCTCTGAGCCCAACCTTGTTGACCACAACCGCTTATCAACAAAAGAATTTGAATATGTGTGCCCCAGGAATACGGGTATTTATTTATGAAGCATATGCACATGCCACCATGATAATATACTAGGTGATGTGTCCTCAGCTGTTTCAGCTATTAACAATTTCAAAAACAAAAATATAAAAGGAAATACTGAATATAGACGGAAGTTCCAATGTTTGCTTCCTGATGGATTGTCTTGTACACCTGGTCATACGCACAGTCTCCTGTTCCTCAAGAAAAAAGTCACGGTGTGCTGATCTAGTTCTGAGGTTCAGACCAGCTTTCAGAGCAGGGTGTATGAGATTAGTCACCAGTATTACGAGGTACTTTTGTTGTTAACAACTCAGGTTTCTACAATTGCCTGCCAAGAGGACCACACTCAGTCTTAGAGAATCTCACATTTTAGGACTGTCCCCACATAGGAGACCTGGCCTTTGGTCAGGTGTCACAAAAATAAATATGACTTTTCATAGAACTGTGGTGCCATTACCATGTCTTGATCTTGAGGGTCCTATTGCTAGATCTTCGTGTTTTAATAGAGAATGCTAGTAGTGTTGTCTCTGGGCTGTTTAAAATGCTGAGGCTAGTACCATTCTCATCTATGATCCTTTCGCTCAGCATTCCAAAAACCCATTTGCTGTTAAATCTTAAACTCTGGCTACTATCGAGTAGTCTGATGGAATTTAACATTATCATGACAGGTCCCGACAATGTTCAATATTGCAAGGGATGAAGTGAGAGCCTTCATTGAAGGTCGATAGCTACCATATTATCTGTAACATTGCAACGGCTGGTTAGAGAGATTCTGATTTGATAAGAGCAGTGTTTAACCTGTCTGGTTGTCCTTTAAAGCTGCTGGCGTGGTTATTTGGAATAAGGCACTTTAAGTCATAGACTCAGCTTCATTCTATTTATGTCTCACACAACACTGCAAATTACCTGCCACAAAGCTGAATTGCTAGACCTCCACCAGTGCTCTCCAAAGAGCCTGTTTATTAAATATCTCCAAGTCAATTAAAGACACTTTAGGTGGCCCTTTCCTGAGGTCCTGAGCATCTGGTAGCAATTCTGTGCAAGTAGCAGGACTACCATAATACTTGCTGATTAATCAAATGCACACTTAACTTAGGAGAGATCACTAAAGCATTGGGCACCAGAGGCCAAGAGCCAGGTCATGGTTACCTTCATAATCTCCACTGGCTCTAAGAAAATGCTTTGAGCAAAACTCTAAGGTATTAGCCAGGTACGGTGACACATGCCTATAATCTCAGTACTTGGGAGGCTGGGACAAGATTGCAGGTTCGAAGACAGCCTCAGCAACATAGCAAGACTCTCAGGAACCTAGTAAGACCCTGTTACCAAACAAAAAATAAAAAGCGCTGGGGGTGTAGCTCAGAGGTAGAATGACCCTGGATTCAAACCTCAGTACCATAAATAAATAACTTCCAACACCTGCCTGCATAGATGTGGGCAGTCACTTCCGCTCTGTGAGCCTGGATTCTCTCCACTCTACATTGAAGGAAGGTACCTGGACATCTCCTAACTCTATTCCAGCTTTGACACTCAATGCCCTCCCACTGGACATCCTTTTTTAAAAACAAACAAACAAACAAACAAAACACAAGTTCCATTCTTCACATAAGTCCACTCACATGCTGGGACCCTGCTTGGCTCAGCCCGAGTTCCTTCCAGTTCCCGGCCAGCCCCATCCACACACCAGCAGCTCCGGAGGTCGAGGTGAGCCAGCGGCGTGCTGAAGTCTGAGTAGGGCCCTGGGTACCGGCCGAGCTGGCCGTTTAGGATCTGCCAAAAGAGGTAGGGCTCCAGGAGGATGTTGTCCCCAGGCCGAGTCAAATTCCTTTGCAGCAGTGCCACGGGGACATCTCGGAAGGAAGGGTATTGTTCCAACACTGGGAAGACACCTTGTTGGCCAGCCTCATACAGATTTTGAATGAAGAGAGAGAAGTTTCTGGAAGCTGCTTCTCTATAGCTCATGACCTTTACTAGCAGCTCACCAGGAGTCAGATCCTGGCCGTCTTGGTTCTGAGCTGCCCATCGGTCATACCACTCGAAGACCTGCTCGGGGGGGCCGTCACACTGCACTCGACTCCACTGCCCACTGGCCCAGCACTGAGGGATGTAGATATCAGCCAGGGCAGTTGGCATGCTGGAGCTGGAGAGCAGGGCCCGTGCTGTCCCAAGGAAAGCTTGCTCGGCCTGTAGCTGGCAGGGACTAGGACCTAGGGAGGAACCATCAACAAGTGCTCTAGGTTAGCAAATTTAACAAGCAGAAAGACCAAGATGAGACTACTTAATTACTCAAACTCCAAGTAAAATCTTATACAGCCACAGTAATCTCGATAGCCTTCAATTTACAAGTAACATCTAGACCAAGGATATTCCATGACTAAGTCAGCACCATTGAGACCGGCTACTGAACCAGCATGACAAAAATACATGCAGCAGGTCTTCAAAGCCAAACAAATCTCCCTGTTCATTCCTTAGAATAGTTACATTGTTCACGCATTCCGGAAAGTTGAGTTTCATTAAGTTGCTCATTTCAGCAGATAATTTTACCATTAAGAGAAGTTGCCCTTTCTCCATGAGTGAATTCTTTCGGTAATACAATGGGTCAGGGACCAAAGAGAGACTCAGCACATCTGGAAATTAAATCCCCAACAGACTTACATTGCTTGGGTTCACCAATCATACTTCGAGTCCCAGGAATAGCTTGACCCTCAGAGTCGACACAGTAGCACTCAGAGCCGAAGCACTGGACAGGCAGGAAATCTCCCTCGCTCGTACAAGAAGGCACAAACAAGCTGGACCCAGCAGGCTGGCTGCCCATGAGGCTTTGCATGCGAGCCCTTTGCTTCTCACAGCCAGTGGGGCATCTGGGTCGTCCACCTCTGACTCTGGAGCTAGGAAGTTCTCTGCCCTGGGGATCCACACACCAGCACTCTCCAGCAAAGCACTGAACATCCTCATAGCTCCCTTCAGGCGTGCATGAGGGGACAAAAAGGCTGCCAGAAGTTTGTCCACATGCCCGAGAGCTGAGCACCATTTCCATCACGTCACCTAAATCCCTCGCTACACCTTCTGGCACAGAAATAGCATGCTGCAGGAAGAGAAGGAATTCTGGAAGCTCTAGGAGAGAAGCAAGAAACTTTAAGGCATTTTGGTTCTCTTGCACATTGACCTCCAAGCCAAAGCTGCCCACAATGGGCTTTTTCATAGCAGCTTCCTTTTGAGAGGCACTGGGGGTTTCTGTGGCAGAATTTGAATCCGGTCTCACAGAAAGTGGTGTGGCTAGATCCGCTAGTCCCTCTCCGTTCTGAAAGCCTGGGAGACCAAGTTTCTGGAAAAATTGACTGAAGTTAAACGTGCCTCTTGTGCCAACAGCTCCAGACAAGTTAAACTGGCCAGCATTCACCAAAAATTTCCCTCCAAAGAGGTTTTGCTGGAGTCGCTTTGGGTTGGTGGTGAACTGAAGGGCAAGACGAGCCAGCTCTCTGGAGGGGAAAATAGCTCTGATGGCGTCTTTGAGTAGGCTTTCCAAGGTGGAAAACTGTTGATCCTGTCCTTCTGCCATTGGGCGGAGAAGCCCGGAGTCCACAAAGAGCTCTTTGATGGTGGGTGGGCAGGATGTGGCAGACCTGGCTCCTCCCTGAGAGGCCTGTGCTTCCTCAGGAGCGGAGAACAAGTCCTGCTGGCTGAAGTAGCCTGCAGTCCCAAAGTAGAGTGTGGACAAAGCCTTCTGCCTTTCCAGGACACAAGACCGGTCTTCAGCTGTAGGAGACAAAGTGAAGCAGAGACAGCTTTTAGTATCATGAGCAACGTGAAACGACCCCTCAAGTTGTGCTGGTAGATGCCAAAAAGTCAATCCAAGACCCCTAGATTTGGGACGACTTTCTTCTCTGTGTCTTTTATTCTTTCCTTCTGGCCTGTCAGAGACTCTGACCTGTCTTTGTGGGGCCATTTTTGGGAGTGACTATGCAGTCCAGGGGATCACTCTCCCTGCTCTCCCAAGGGACTGATGCTTTTCTAAAGCAAGTCTCATAGCCGGGTGTGGTGGCACACACTTGTAATCCTAGTATTTGGGAGGCTGAGACAGGAGGATTGCAGGTTCAAAGCTAGCCTCAGCAACTAAGGGAGGCCCTCAGCAGCTTAGTGACATCCTATTTCAAAATAAAAAAATAAAGTAGGGCTGGGGATGTAGCTCAGAGGTAGAAGCCCCTGGGTTCAATCACCAATACCACCAAAACAACAACAATGGTCAAGTCTTATAGACGTGAGGACACTTTCTGAGATTCTACCACATTTGCCAAATATACTGGGTTGAAGAGTTCCTTCCTCCGACCAGAAAAAAAATACATGTCTACCTAGAACCTCAGAATATGGCCTTATATAGAAATAAGGTCTTGGAAGATGCAATTAAACCA
The DNA here is from genome assembly GCA_004027655.1 of Graphiurus murinus. Classification (NCBI taxonomy): domain Eukaryota; kingdom Metazoa; phylum Chordata; class Mammalia; order Rodentia; family Gliridae; genus Graphiurus; species Graphiurus murinus. The sequence goes on along the minus strand of PVLC010002158.1, from coordinate 42,963 downwards.
AGATGCCATCATACTAGATTAGGGTGGGCCCTAAATCCAACGACTGGTGTTCTTATAAGGTGAGGGCTCTACAACTGAGCTACAACCCTGGCCCCCACTTTGCATTCTTACAAGATCATTTGAAGATATGGAGAGATTAAAATGGAAGAAGGCCATGTGAGGACCAAGATACAGGTTGGAGTGGTACAACCACAAGCCAAATTTATTTTTACATATGTATATATGTATTTATATATGTGTATGTATAATTTATATACAATGTGTAATATTTATATATAGTATATATAAATTTGTATAATTTTATATAAGTTTGTGTAATTTATATATATATATTTATTTAATTTCTATATATAGTATAGGAAATGTGATATTTCCTATAATATAATTCATTGCCTACCCAGCAAACATACTTAGTATATCCTCCTGGGCCTTTCAACTCTCCTTAAAATGACTAAGGAGATGGCAGTTAACTCAGTCCCTTCCAAGCATGGTCAGGCCGTTCTATCAAAATATCCTAGGCTGACTGTAATCATATGAAGGGAAAAAATGCAAAATTCAAACGCCAAGTGGCTGGCTCAGTCGCACAGGAAGGACCATTTTTCTCCATTAAACTACAAATCTTAGAGGACCTTTTTAATCACCTACCCCACCCTCAACTTTTTAAAATAAAATTTTCCTTTTGATTTACACAGAAGCCAAAAAGAAAGGCAGCCAGGTTCCCTCTGTAACTAAGCAACACAGAAAGAACTGGAATACGTATTGCGGGGGAGGGGGGGAGGATTGGCAACAGAAGAACACTTAACACATCCCTCAGCGAGGCCCTGGCTTCCCTTAATGGATATTGCAGGAAGGTATGGAAGAAATAAACCCACTGCTTTGCTTCTTCACTGACCAAATTAAGAGCTTAAGCCCTCCATACATTTGTTGTGGAGTGTCTCCAAGGCAAAGAAATCCAGATGCTGTTTACATGGGGCACTTGTTTCCACAGCAAGGGGGACTGAGACACCATAGAGAAAAAAGTAAAAAATGCATGACCCATTGATGCGTCTGATAAAGTTATTGTTTTTAATTTGGAAAGCCAGGGTTCTATGTTTCCACCTGAAGTCGTAAAACACAACATTCTCTAGGGCTCAATAGAACTAGAATGTGATTATAAATACTCCCAAGGCAGGGTCTCAAATTTATCTTTCCCAGCATTCTCACACTCTGCAGATAGAATATTACCAAATACCACACAGAATATTCCAAGTGTTAAATTGAACGTTTTAATAGAAATTACTGAATTTATGTAAATATGTGTCTCTTTTAAGGCTCTACAAAAACTCACATTCCTCCCTCATTGTCTTCGTTTTTGCTGAAGCCACCTAGTTTACCCAAGTTGGAATTCAAGCTTGAAATGTCAGAACATCTTCCCCTGCCCTTCAGCAGAAGCCCAGGCCCTGGCTATGAAAAGAAAGCCCTCACTGCCTTAGCCTTGTCTTCCCCTAGGCTTAAAATGCAGAGCAACGTCTAATCACATGCCAACATTCCTTTCTTCACCCTTCCTGCAGACTAAGTGTCAGCAAAGCAGTCCCTGTGTTTCGTGTCTCTCTCGCTTGGCTTCTCTGGCTCTCTGCATAGATCTTTTCCTCCCTTTCCTCCTTCCAGAAGCATCTTCACAATGGACACTCTGATCACATGCCACCTCTTTCAGGAAGTCTTCCTAGGAGTCTCTTCCTCACTCCCGCTGCAAGATAGAATCCACAGATGCCCCCTCTGTCCCCTTTAGCTACCCTGCATGCTTCTCCTGTGGCACGGGTGTACTTAATTCTCTTTTCTTCATCTCTGGGGCGCTCAGTATTCCCCATGCCCTCTGGGAAAGCAACTATGTCTGACACAAGAGGAGAAGCACGCTGTGGAAGTTGGTGAGAGCAAGCTGCTTTCCAGTCCCTTGAGCTCGAAGGGCCCTTGGGGACACACACCAGGGTCAGCTACTGCATGGACTCTAGAGAGGACGGCCTGGAGAAACCGGGAAAGTACGCTGACCAGAGGAACGCACTACTCAGAGAAGACCCACCGCAAGATGGCGGCTCCCCTTGCTGCTGGGTTCCGGGGATCTCCTTCCCCTGGGCGTCTACACACCAGCACGGCCCTTCCGTTTGGCACTGGACCATCTGGTAGTCTCCGTTGGGTTGGCAGCTCGGAATATAGGGGTGTCCAAAGCTGGTTGCTGCAAACCGCTCCACTTCACACTTGGTGGGACCTAGAAGCGACGCACACCGTGAGGAAGGCTGCGCTCATAGCCGGGTGGGGAGGCGCATGCCTGTAAGCCCAGTACTTGGGAGGCTGAGACGGGAGGATTGTGGGTTCAAGGACAGTCTCGGCAACTTAGCGAGACTCCAAGCAACCTAGCAAGACCTGTTTCAAAATTTTAAAAGGGCTAGTAGGGATATAGCTTGGAGGTTGAATGTGCCTCTGGGTTCAGTCCCCAGTACCAAAGAAAAGAAAAAAAAAAAAAAAAGAAGAAGAAGAAGAAGAGAGGAAGAGGAAGGGACTGAAGGAAATGAAAGGGACTCTGTGCCAACAACACTGGAGGTGTCTGCAGCATGCTTTGCTGCGGTTATAATTACTTAAATCCAGCTGGGCTGTAATCCCAGCATTCCGGAGGCTGAGACCGGAGGATCTGGGTTCGTGGCCAGCCTCAGCTACCTAGTGAGGCACTCCGCAACTTAGTGAGACTCGGTTTCAAAATAAAGAATAAAAAATAGGGCTGGGGGTATAGCTCAGAGGTAGAATGCCCCTGAGTTCAATCCCCAGTACCGCAAAAAATAAATAATAATAATAATAATTTCTTAAATCCCTGTACCTCTGTTGCTGGAACAGCCACACAGGCTGTAGTGACCTTAAAACCCAAGTGGCTCTCCCTGGTGGAAACACACACATCGGTGGGCAGCTTGTCACTCACATCGGAACCTGCCGGAGACGACTAACTGAACAGCTAGGAACCGTCTCTGCAGTATCCGGTACAGGGTGGTTTCGGCGAAGGTGGAAGCCAGGTCCAGGCCAGCAAAAATGGTGTCGTAGATTTCATCCAGTAACAGCTCCAAACCTGAGAAAAGGCAGCCAGTGTTTCAGGGATGTGCACCTTCCAAAAGAAAGCCCTGACCTTGCTGTACTAACAGATACCAAGAGGGCCGGACATTTACCAGCATCCTTATGCATTGGGCTTGAATAATACTTCCTTCAAATATACCTTTATTGGTGCACCGTAATTCTGTATCACAATGAGGTTCAGACGAATTGAAGCATAGTGCACACAGCACTTGATGTGCTACTGCCTGAACTCCCTCCCTTCCCCCACATATTATTACTGAGATTGGAACTGATAACTTCATATGTGTACGTATGAACAATGCTTGCGTGGTTTCCAAAGCCGGGGCCACCTGCCTCGTCGCGCAGGCTGTTCACCACACAAACCAGCACTGCCCGGCGCAAGAGGTGGAAACCCATCCTGTCTTCCACTCGCCAAGCTCGGAGCTACGTCTGCCCGCTGAGGGACGCCTCTGTGGGCGGGCACAGGGCAGCTGCGTATGGAAGACCAGAGCAGAAAACATGCCAGCGCCATGTCCCCTTCCATGCCACAGCAGCCTGGCAGGGGAGCAGGAGGTCGTTGCTATTTCTGCTTTACACGTAATGGTGCTTCGGCTCTGCTCTGCAGCCTGGGAGTCGCACTCTGTCCCTTCCGATTGCCCAGGGGTGCTGGCTCACCTGTCTCAGCCAGTTCCCGCCCTTGGCTGTCAGCACAGTAGCAGTACCCAGACACCTCGGGGAACCTGCTCCGAAAGGAACTGAAGGTCACAAATGCATCTGGAAACCTGGGAGAGAAGGAGATCTACGGTCACTGCTTCATAAAAGGCAAGTCACCAGCAGCTCTTCCAGTTAAAATAACTGTGGGCACGCCCTTACCTAGGGAAAAGGAAACGTCTGTGCTCGGCTCGCGCCATAAGCCATAAGCCCCACACGTTCTGGGTAAGCACATTTCTTTCCTAAACTGGCTTTACCCGGCCAGAGAGAGCTGGACCTTGTAAAAATAAAGCCGCGCTGAGCTGTCATCTACCAATTAGCTGCTTTCCTTGCCGGCGGCATCTGGTCAATTTACGTCCGTGCATGGGTCTCTCAGGGCCAGGGAGAAAACAGGTAGTGAACACTGCAGTCACGGGTTCCTTTACTAGAATAAAACTCTAGAGACGGAAAGCCAAGTTTGCTTTACAAACATGTGCTACATCGTAAATGATCTCATTCTGCGAGATCCAGTGATTTCAGGGCTCTTTACACATTTCCAAGAGCATGAAAACAAGCTGGATTCCACCATGGGAGATCCTTCCAAAGGAAGCTTTCCAGTTTCAGGGGTGAAACACACATACACACACACATACACACACACACACACACACACAAAATCAACACGACGTCACTAGCCAAGGCACCATCTCCTTCCTTAAGTGAGGAAAGGTCGACCTTAGTCACGTCCAACTTGGCAATTGTAGAAGGAGCTGGTTGGCAGTTGTAGAAGGAGCTGGTTGGCAGTGTGCCCATCCTAGAAGTAACAGCAAGTCAAGGTATGGAAAGCCATATTGAGGAGTTCTCCCAATATGCAATGCTTTAGCTACCAGAGAGGAATTTTTCATCTTCATACAACAGCGAGAGGTTTTATTTTCGAGCCTTATAAAACTAGTACATGAGGCCCAAACATGTGTTCCTACCCATGTCTGGAAATAAATCCCCAAACAATAAGTTAGCAGAAGCAGTAGCTCTCCACAAACAGGACTATTGCTGTGCAATCTCCACATCAAAACATGGTTTTTTTTGTTTGTTTGTTTATTTGGTTTTAAAGTCACCAGCCAAATGCATGTCATAAGCAATGGCCTTCTGCTAGGGCCAGAAAGACCTATTTCACATGGGCTAACGCTGTGGCTGAGTTCAAGTGCAAATCATTGCCCAGGACATTAAGAACTTATGATGGAGGCTGGATATGGTGGCGCATGCTTGTAATCCCAGCATTTGGGAGGCTGAGACCAGAGGATCTGGGTTCAAGGCCAGCCTCAACTACCTAGTGAGGCCCTCTGCAACTTAGTGAGACCCTGTTTCAAAATAAAGAATAAAAAATAGGGTTGGGGGTGTAGTTTGGAGGTAGAATGCCCCTGGGTTCAACCCCCAATACCACAAAAACAAAAAACAAAAACAACTCATGATGGGTTGGCAAATGAGCTGCCTACGGGTTTCAGGCTCCTGCGAGCCATGGGACCCAGCTAACTCCTTATGGCACTTCTCTACTTAAATTTCCCAAGGAAATCCCCATAGATGCAGTACTCCAGAGTCAAATATGTAGATTTTTTTTCCTTCCAAACGCATCCTCAATCGTCTACCTCCCTGAGCCCGTTATCTGTTTCTTCACTGCCTTCTGCATATTCCACCTGATAAATATTTCTCCAATTCACTCCCCATCAGCTGCTCCCTCTCCATAACCTTCAACCCCTTCGCTAGCGCAGGAGTCTCCCCCCAGTCCCCACTCTGTCTTCCCCCACCTCAAGCCTTCCTTGTCAGACTCTAAGTCTGATGGTGACTATGTTATACCCTACCCCACCCCAGGTTGAAAAGCTTTGGTGCCATGTCAGAGACGGCTCTAAAACGATTCCCATGGCTTATTGGCAATGCAGCAGCAACTGGCCCTACTCTGAACCAGAATTTTCTCTGAGACATGCTTGCTTGCAAAAAAGAAAAGGGTCCCATTTCAAAAGGGAGTTTTGTGTGTGTGGGTGTTGAACCACAGATGCTGAATTCTCAACTTTTACATTGAACTTGACTGCCCCCTTGTGGAAGTAACTGTGAATTGTGCCTTCAACTCAACCCGGAACCTGGCAAAGATCCTGGATGCACCTATCTATTCAGTAAGCATTGATTGCAGACCTACTGTGGGCAAGACTCTGTGCTACACACTGTGGGGGGAAAGAAATATGTTGCAATAGTGCAAGAAAGTCAGAGTATCCAGAGATCTCCAGAAACTACTAACTATGCTTCCTAGGTTGAGTTTCCCAACCTCTGTGTTTTTAATTCTTTGTTTATATACTAGAGACTATAATTATCAAATTATTTTTGTGAGTATCAAAGTAGTTCCATGGACATAGTGAGCACTCAATTGAACCCGGGACGCATTCGTTTGCGTCTGTGACTGTTCAGTAACATCTGTGAGAGCTAGGGCTGTTTAAGATTCCTACGTGCTAACACATAGACCATTCTCCAGTCGCCTGGGGGGATCTAACCTACATTTGCTGAAACTGGGTGATGCGTGAGAATTCCCTACAGATGAATCATAATTTACAATTCTTTAAATTCTCAATAGTTTCATAAATGAGGTCTCCTCGGCTCCGGCTCCGTGACCTAAAGAACCCTCATTGCCCTCCGCTCTCCAGATTAGAATACTGCGGCTCTGAGCCTGTGAGCAGGTAAGTGACCGGGTCACCGTGCTAAGCACTGGCAGAGGCAGAATGCAGGTCAGGAAGGCGACTGCTGCAGGGCCAGGCAGGGACACAAACAGAGGGTGCTGGCGGAGTCGGGCAACAGAGTTCCAGGGGATCCAGGCACAGTGTGCACCGTGGTCCCAAAGGAGCAGGTCAAGCCTGGTTTCTCCACACCAGGAGCATCCGCAGCCGCCCATCTTGGTCTTTAAAACCGGGAATTCAGAATTTTGTCAAACATACTCAATTTTAGTCAAACATACTAAACTGCTTTGCTAATGCTCAACTATGTTTTACTTACAAAAATGGAAACTTCATAGAGTCAAATCTAATATAAATTCCCTGTTTTTAAATTAATATTTTGTGTTACTGGGGATTGAGCCCAGGGGCATTCTACTTCTCAGATACACCCCAGCCCTAGTGTTGTTGTTTTGAAACAGGATTTCCTTAAGTTGCTGAGACTGACTTTGAACGTGTGATCCCTCTGTCACAGTCTCCCAAGTAGAGGGATTACAGGTGTGTGCCACCATGCCCAGCTTTAAAAGTTCCCAGACTTAAAAATATTATGCAGCTCAAATGTAGCCTGTCTGTAGGACTGTTCCTTCACACACAGGATGCTGGTTTGTGATCTTCCTGGCACAGCCCATAAGAGTGTCCTTTCTCAAGCAGGGAAAACTGGTAGTTCTGGAGGCCAGCTTCCTAGAAGCCCCAACTCCCCAGCATAATTCTTGTCTGTACTCACAGACCAGGATATGTTTTACTCAGCACAGTTCAATTCTATCTGAACTCTATGCAAGCCCTTTACAATAATCAGGTAGCCATCACGAACAGCCAGAAGCCACCTGGCTGTTTGGGTCGAGATTTATAACCTTCTGCGCTCCCATAGTCCCATGGAGACACCATCATGACCTATAATCATACCAGCACACATAAAGGATCCTTTTTTGCTTGTTTTCCAAAAATCAAATCGTATGATATTACTTATACTTTATATCATGTATAACATTATCCTCACGTATGTGGAAGTCTCTCCAAGTCAACTGTTCCAGCCCGCCTGCGTTCTTCTGAATGGGTGCATAAATATGTATGGCGTATGCACATTTATTCGGCCACCCACTTTTTAACAACCTGTCAATCCCCCCCACCCCTAGTTTTCTGCAAAGCAACGCGGTAGACACCCAGTACATATGCCTTCACCTTCTGGTGTTTCTGTCTCCATGGGCTGGCTGGCTGGGCCAGAGAGTGCATACATTTAGTTTTCAGAGCTATTGCCAGCTCACTTTGTTAAAAACGCTCCAGCTAGCCAGGCGTGGTGGAGCACGCTTGTAATCTTAATAGTTGGGAGGCTGAAAACAGAGGATCCAGATTCACAGCTAGCCTCAACTACTTAGTACGGTTCTCCGCAACTTAGTGAGACTCTGTTTCCAAATAAAGAATAAAAAATAGGGCTGGGGGTGTAGCTTGGAGGTAGAATGCCCCTGGGTTCGATCTCCAGTACCACCCACACACAAAACAAACAAACAAACAAAAAACAAAACAAACAAAGAACAACAACAAAAACGCCACAGTGCTGTGTGTATGTGACACTGAAGGCCCCCAGCTCCTGGCTTGTGTGTGTGTGTGTATGTGTGTGTGAGACACTCAAGGCCCCCAGCTCCAGGGGCCACCCCCCTTACCTGTTGTAGCTATGGACCAGATCAAAAATCATCATGTCCGTGGTGTTGACGAATTTGCACTGGACCGGCATGAACCCCCCATCCGTGGAACACTGGGGTGGCGACTTGTCCCCCACGCCGTGCAGAAGACGGCGGTTTCTTATCTCGCAGCTCCTTGGACCTAACCATTTACAGGGAGGCAGGTTAAGTTCTTCTGCATGGACAGGTGCACGCGTTTCTGCAGTCAAGAGGTCTGTACTTTTCTTGTGCCTCTGATGTGTGGACACCCAGCAATGAGCAGGATTTGCAACGGGAGACTCCCAAGCATTCGTTGAAACCCTGCTTGGGTGTCTATGGCTAGCCAGCGAGTATAGACGGCCACCGTATGGAAATATTGGAGAGACAGAAGCCTGCCTTCATAACGCTTTCTTTCCCCCCTCCCAGGGCCACGTCCTCTGCCCATTTTGTCATGCAGACCTAAACGACTGGGTTTCCGGCGAGGAAAGCCCCCCATCCTCCACCCCGGCCCCAGGGACTCACACTGCACCGGCCTCCCCAGCTGGCGGGTGCCGTACACCTCCATCCCCTCCGCGTCCACACACCAGCACTGCACCCGCCACAGGTCGCACTGGACAGGCTCGTAGTCCCCCGCGTCCCCGCACTGAGGCAGGTAGGAAGTGGCCGTGCTGTTGATGTAGCCGCTCAGCAGGACCTGCTGTCTGTGCGTCTGGCAGAAGGACAGACCTAAGGGGCAGAGGCCAGCGTCAGGCGCTGCAGGGGAGGGGCCAGCAGGAGGCTTGCTCCAGTCCCAGGACACGGGGACTGGCATTCAGAATGTTCTAGCATCTGTGGGCTAAGTGAGGGCAGGACAGGACTCACTAGTGCTCAATCAATCAAGAGCGTGCCCACTGCCCTGGTGCTGCAGGTGGGGGACACTGGGCCTGGTGTGGACAGAGCTGGTCTGAGCAGGGGATTGCTGTGTGACCTTGGAGAGCTGCTTGGCCACACTGTGCCGCATTCTCCTATCTGTGGGGTTGAAGGGCAGCCGCCTTCTTCCAGGTGTGTGAGGGCGATGGCGGCACTAATGACTGTTGCCCAATTGAACACCTACTAAGTGCCTAGGGGGTGCATGCATTCGCATCACTAGGACACAGATTCTGTGTTCACGTTGCTGGTGAGCAGCCAGGGCTCAGCGAGGGCGTGTGACTTGGCCAAGGTCATGCCTCAGGAGAGCGTGAGGAGCCGGCCTGGTCCTCGAGCCAGGCACCACACCAGCCGAGGGCATCCAGAGCTTGAACACAGCTGCCACCCACTGGAGGAGAGCTTCTCTTCCGGACTCAGTTCCGCCATTTGTAGGTGACGGCCTCAACTAACCTGAATTTTCAAACTAGGCCACGCTTTAAGTGGGAACTGTCCTTCTTTAACTCTCCGCCATAACAATTTTTTTTTTTTTTTTTTTTGCGGTTCTGGGGATCAAACCCAGGGCCATTCTACCTCCGAGCTACACCCCCAGTTCTATTTTTTATTCTTTATTTTGAAACAGGGTCTCACTAAGTTGCGGAGGGCTTCACTAGCTGAGGCTGGCCACAAACCCAGAACCTCCTGTCTCAGCCTCCCAAGTACTGGGATTATAAGCGTGCGCCACCACGCCCGGCATAACAATTATTTTAACTGCTTTGCTCAGGTCCCAAATCCTAGAGGCAGTGTCTCCCTGGTGGTCTAGTGGTTAGAATTTGGCACTCCCATCCCAAATCCTAGACGCAGCCACCCCACAGGTGAGAAACACTTCATTTTCCCCGCTGCTTTCTGGCCTTGGGGCACTCGGCCATCTCCTGGCCACTGTTCTCTGACCCTTGGAAGGAACGCATAGCCTTCACTGCTCTCCTGATTCAGATGTCTCCTTCGATTCCACCGAGGTCCTCAGGGTGGGCGAGGACTCTTCCTATTTACAGAGGAGACTTGCCCGGGTCACCCGCCCAAGCCCAGGGCTCTTTCCCACATGCGGAGGATTCTGGCAAGGCCCCCCCTGCCCCTCGGGTGCCCCTTTCTCACGTACATGCCGCTGGCCGCCTGGGCTGTCTGCTGCCCGGCACCTCCCTGCCGCTGGCATCCACACACCAGCAGGAGCGCCCGTCATTCTGGCACTGGATGGTCCTGAGGAGGAGAGGCATACCAGGTGACCCGGTGGGCTCCCGACCCCCGGAGGCCAGGGGTTGGCGGGTGACCTGGGGAAGCACCACAGGGTGGGACCGGTGGGCCATGGAGTAGCTCCCCGGGAAGGGATGGCTCATCCTAGCCAGCAGGGCGGCCCAGGGGAGGAGGTGAAGGTGCTCCAGGAAAAGAGGCACGGAAGCCTCCTCACAGAGAGGCCGGAAACCGTAAGTAGCCAGGAAATAAAGGGGGGAGCCGGGCATGGTGACGGTGCACACCCATAGCCCCGGCTCAGGAGGCCCAGGCAGGAGGATGGCAAGGTGAACTGCCCAGCAAGACCCTGGCTCCAAATAAGAGAGGGGCCGGCGGGGGTGGGGGGTGCAGCGCAGTGGTAGAGTGCCCCTGGCTTCAGTCCCCAGTGCTACTCTGAAGATGAAGAAGGAGGAGGAGGAGGAGGAACAGGACGAGGGGGAAAGGAGGAGATGGAGATGGAGGAGGAGGAGGAGGAGGAGGAGGAGGAGAAGAAGAAGAAGA